>JBBIGA010066625.1:0-12220 GCA_037576975.1 Alestes dentex
ACACATCCCACCCCTCTCTCACCTGTTCTTCTCTGCTGTTTATGATCACCAGGTCTGCTCCTCTCTCTCTGCAGAACCATCTACTTTCACTCCAGTTCTTCTGTTCAGAGGAGATGTAGTAAAAACTGGAGTTGAAGAACAAACATCCCATCTTGTTCTGCGTTTCTGCTCAGAAAGAAAACAAAGAGATTGTTGTCTATGTTCTGGATTCTTGGCACACACACACACACACACACACACACAAACTGATTTCTACAACTATTACATGTAAAGTTAACTGGTCATTTTTATCTTAATGTTTAAGCCTCTTAAGCTGTGAATTACCTATTGTTACTCCACTGAACTTTTGCATATTTACTCACGTAAATTAGTCAACTCCCTTTGAAGATAATTTTTCTCCTTTAGCAACATTTCCAACTGGTTTCTTATGGTGGTGTAACTGGTCTGTATCTGGTCTCTCTCTATAGTCAGGTTCGTGTAACTGGTCTGTAACTGGTCTCTCTCTACAGTCAGGTTGGTGTAACTGGTCTGTAACTGGTCTTTCTCTGTAGTCAGGTTGGTGTTACTGGTCTGTAACTGGTCTCTCTCTGTATTCAGGTTGTTGAACTTGATCCACAGCACTGTGATGGCAGACAGCAGGAGAACACACAGCAGCCCCAGACACACTGCAGCCAGTCTGTACCATCTGATCCCTGCAGTGTTCTGTCTTGAAGCTGAAAAAGGAAATTATTTAGTTTTTGATTTATTTAGTTTAATTTCTCTCAGCTGTGCATCAGAGACGATAACAAGGATATAACTAAAATGATTACAAAGGAAACTGTCATGGTTCCCCTCTCTGTCCTGGCAAAGAAGACAGGAGCATACGCAGACGTCCATGATTTTTAGTTTATTTAAAGTAAAACAAATCAAAAGGCGCGAGGGCCTGAAACAAGTCTCAAAACAAAGGAGAACAGAGAACACACAAAACCCAAGTCAGGATGACGGTGGACCGACACTCAGGTCCACCACAAACAAATTTTAATACTAAAATTTTTGTAACTTAATACCAGTTTTGTAACTACACTTTTTAGGCTGAAATATGTCAAAAGTTAACGCCAACAAGAAATATGCTTGCTACTATAATAGTTGATCCATCTGTTCATTCCATAAATTTACTTTATCCATTGTTGCTACTAGCATAAGTATTTCTTCTCCTGTTCATTAGTAATGTAGCATAACACATTTTATATTCTTAAAGAGTGAACGGAAGTGTGTATGTACACTGATGTGGGTCTCCAGTATCCTCATACCTGTTTTCTAGTCGACAGCTATTTTTTCATGTTTTAGTGCCCAACTTTTCCCTTTGTACAAGAGCCTGTTACACAGTTGGATGTTTGACTCCTCTGGCTAAGTTGAAATGTTTTGTTGATTTTCTGGAGTGGAAAGATTTTAACATTTACGGTGTGAAAACTGTATTGCATTTCCTCAAATGTAATGCATGATTTTGATTTATTTGCTGAATATACTGAAAAAATCTATAAACTAAAATATAGCATTTGTTTGGGCATTTTTTCAGTCAGTTCACTAGTGTTAGGTTGCAAGACAAGTGTTGAGCCCAGGCATCGACAAGGTCTAAACCTAATAAATCATGTTCACCTTCAAACAGCTGCCTGAGGACCTACAACTAAATCTGACCTTAGAAAATATATCTAAACACTGCCTGTTTGTAGTTTTTACTGTCCAAAAGAATAGAAGAGAAGAGAACTAGAAGAGAAAGTAAGACTATCTCTGGAAAACCAGTAAAAACGTCTCATAGAAAAAAATGCTAGCTGGATATGCAAAAGAAAAAAACACCATCATGCTGATGAAAAACGCTGATGAAGCTGGTGTCTGCGACATTGTTTTGAGAAAAGTTTTGGCCTAAAATGTATGCCACATTTGTTACATAGATACATTCAGAGGCAACAAGTAGCCCAGGAAAACTACTTGAACTATTTTACCATTTCAACATTACATATAAACACTATGCACGAAACTTTGAAAACATGAAGATTATGAATAAATAAATAAGATCAATTAAATTCTGTAATAATGTGGCTGCAGTGACATTAATAAGACAAGAAAAATAATCATGTGTGCCAAAGGAAGTAATGTTACCTGGATGTTGTATTTGTAGGTTCCTCTTGGTGTAGGGGTCCCCTGTCTCTGTGTTGGGGACATGGACTCTAACAGTGTCTGCACTCTCATAGATATCCACCACCATCTCCACTCTGTCTCCTCTGTTCAGATCTTCAGTCCACATCACATCTTCATAAACGCTCTGAAACATCTCTAATCTAGAAAAGACTCTGTTACTGCATTCCTCTCTAAAACACAGAATTATTGCATCATCTCTCTTTGCTAAAGTGACTCTGATAGTTAGTTTCAGGAAGTAGCCAAGGTTTTAAAACTAGGTTTTAAGTGACCTTCCTGTTTATGGCTGGAGTGAATACAGTAGAGCTCGAGCAGACGTTTTTTTTTTTTTCTTCTTTTTGGTTCTTAACCTCATACTTTATTCACATTTAAAGTCTACACATTTCGGATATTATGATGAATTCTCAGTATAGTTTCCATGTATACACACTCCATTTCTATATCCATGCTTTTTGTTGCACTTATTGGAAGGTTAGTCCATAATTTCAATAGATTTTTCTGGGTGTTTTCTTCTCACTTTTTCACAGACTCATGAGAATTATTTCTTCCCTTCATAGATAAACTGCAGCTACCACCTCCTTCATTCAGCAAAGTGAGAAAGTGAGCCAGACAAATGCTTTTAAGAGCAGGCACTCTTAGGTCATATTCAGTGATTCAGTTGCACTTCTGCTTTGATGCACTTCTGCTGTGACTGCTTTGATGTGCTGCCAGGTTTTGGTTTGGCTGAACTGTGAAACACATGGGGGGCAGGGTTAGAAAGACAGCTAGGGAGGTTGAGGAAACATACCCTAGCTCTGAATCTTTTTTAGTTTTTGTTTTATATGTGTACTTTTTATTTTCCGTCATTTTCTTTGCTTTGGTCAATGCTGCATTTGCACTCCATGTAAAAGACTAAATTGCATTCAGATGTATGGTAGGTGCAATATAAAGTTTGGGCAAATTCAAACTGAGTGGTCATTTGCTTCTCTGTAGTGACTGAGGCTGGTTTGTCAGCCAGCCCAGCCCCCAGCAGAGTGGATCTTGGAACTGGAAAACTGATGTCTGCAGAACCCCCAGCGCCAATATATCCCAAAATAGCACTGTCTCTCATTTTGTTGCATACTCATAGCATAGACGTTGAACAGACAGAAATATAAACCAGATATAAATCATTTTCAATCCTTTTGTCTTCTATTAAACAAGGAGCTCAACCACGGGCGTCGTTGCCATTCAGTCCGAGGGGGACGTGTCCCCCTCACATTTCATATTTATTCGCTTGGCCCCCCCCCACATTTAACATAAAATATTAGTTCACCCAGTGCTGTTGAATCTTGAATCTTTCGCGAAAGAATGCATTCCACTTAATCGACAGGAGACTTTGCACACACGCAGCAACCCACCCATCCACCCATCCAAACCAACCTGTTTTACTGAAATATCATCTTTGTGTTATATATTCCAGGAAAAAGATGATAGATTATGCCTTAGTTAATATGATTATTAAAGACACCCAGCCAATGTCAATGATGGAAGATGTGGGCTTTAGGGAGCCCATGCACAAATTGGAACCTACTTATGTTCTCCCTACAAGGAAGGTGTATTTTTTTAAAAAGTGGCTGAGTAATTAATTTATTAATTAGTCATTTTTAATTGTTAGAATTACTGTAACAATTTGTTTCCACTTCATTGGGCTTTGAAGACCATGATAGATGAGAAAAATCAAGAAGGCTCCAAGGCTATCAAGTTCTCCAAGGCTGGGGAGGTGATTTCTAAGAAAAGGAACCGCCTCAACCCAAAAATTATTTTCCTCGAAGAAAATCAATAAAGGGTCCCCTGAATGTCACACATAAGCACTGAACCATCATTCAGTGCTTGTCCATCATTAACTAATACAATACTACTACTTAATTATACAAATTGCAAATGTGGAATAAAATAAAAGTTGCATAAAAAATAAACAAAATAAAAAATTTTGTCCGATACTCGATCACACACTCTCCAACAAAACAACCCGGCGGGATTCAGACCCATTTATACAGAAAGAGACACTTGGGATGAAACGCGGACGTAACGAACCGAGGCTTCGTTTGTTATCGGTCACGTGGTTTTCTGCTTACGCCTCGTAGCTTACACTCTATACACGCTTCGGAGCCTCATTTGTCCATCATTAACTAATACAATACTACTACTTAATTATACAAATTGCAACTTTGTGGACACAGTTTGGGGAAGAACCTTTTCTATTCCAGCACAACTGTGTCCAAGACATTGTTGGATGAGTTCGATGTGGAGAAACTTGACTGGCCCACATAGAGCCCTAGTCTCAACTAAAACAGAGATTGCCAGCATGGCCTTCTCATTTAAACATCACTGCCTGGCCTCATAAATGCTCTACTGAATGAATGGGCACAAATTCCCACAGAAATGCACAAAATTCTTGCCGAAAACCAAAAAGGGTGGAAGCTGTTATAGCTGCAAAAAGGGGGGGGGGGGTTCAAATATATTGAACTTATTAAAGTTCAATGTATTTTAATCCAATGGCATTCAAATCTCTATTGTTGTTATAGGCAAGTGTCCCAATACTTATGTTCATATAGTTCATATGGACACCGTCAAGGCAAATCACTTATATTCTAAGGCAAATCAGTATATTCAGTTTGTGATTCCTACATTCGAATGACTCTTTCTTTAAATACCATATTAATGTGATTCTGCTGACTAATGATCAAGGTTGTGAGGCCAGGCCTGAGCCGCTTAGGGCACAGTGACATGAGTAAAGGTTGTTATTGGTTGTTATTTGTGCAAACCCTATGTTTTCTGTCTAAAGGTTTTTAGATAAAGTGTTTTGTTTAGACCAGAAAGCACTTGTACAAGGCCGTTACCATGCTGTCTTGCCATGGAGATGCAGGGGAGACGCCATGGTTTCTGCCCATTTTTGATAAGGTGAATGGTCTTTTTGCTACTATAAGAAGTCTTCTGTGCAGGACGAGTTTGTAATTTATTTTTAGTTTGTTTATCATATACTGTACATTTAATGTCCTTCTGCTACAATTATTTGCACAAATATTTATTGCTGTCTACCTCTATTCTGCATTTATGCACACCTAACAGTATCCGTCATAATATTGTATTTTTTCAAACGTTGACTATGCTTAATGTTGTCTTGTGCTTTTCTTGCACTCTCACACTTTCTCTCTCTCTCTCTCTCTCTCTCTCTCTCTCTCTCTCTCTCTCTCCTGCTCTCTTTGCTTTTGTACCGTCTGCACTCGTGTAGTCTGTGGTGTTTCTGTTTTTGTTCTTGTGTTGCATCATGGTCCTGGAGGATTGTTGTTTTAATTCACTGTGTACTGTGGAAATGGCTGAAATGACAATAAACCTACTTGATTTGACCAGGTAACAATACATTTGGATGGATGCACTTTGTATCTGAAAGGGCTCCCTACTTCCACAGGATGGCAGTATTTAAGTTCTAACATTCCACTTTCTAAAACCATTTATTGCACCATTTGGCATTCTGCACACATACGTAATTGTCAGTGTTTATTGGACATATTACACACTGTTTGGGCACAGGAATCCAAATATATAGGGTCCAGTGGACCTGGACCTCCAACTCCGCCACTCTGATTGAGGTGATAAGGCTACAAGTGAATCACACTGGAAGACTCGAGGTGGCCACCTGGGGTACCACAGCCTGAGATGAAACAGTGGTGCTCGTGTTCTTATCTGCACATCTCTCTTCATGGCATGTTTCCTTTCCAGTTGGACACTAGAAAAAGCCTTGAACTATGATATCCAATCCAGTGATTCCGGACAGATCAGCACAGCTGTTTTTATTTCGCTCACCTTAGGAAAGAGAAACTACATGCTAGCTTTCACACTCTTCTATTTTTCTAACTATTTTAGTGAAATTTTGTTCTTGATCCAGAAGTACCATTAAAATAATAGTGGCTGTTAAATGGTTATACCCTATTACACTGCTTTGAAAACATGTGGTGAGCTAACCAGTTAAACCTGTTGTTTTGCTAATTGTAACAAACACAAGAGAATGCTGATGGCATATGACATCAGTTAAATAAACATTTTGTTAGTAAAAACAAAAGACAAAAGGTTTAATACCACAATGATACTTTATTTACTCAAAAGAATGAGTCATATATTACTCAGAAAACAAAATATTTTGTATTAAGTGGAATATGAGCTCACATTTGTAACAAATGACAACTATGTTGTACCAAATACGTCACATTATTGACTAGAATAATAAAATATGCTGCAGTTAAATGTTCTGCCGTGTCTCATTGTCGCCTCAGAAGTGTGCAGTCTCACTCTTGACAGATCGCTGGTTTTATAAAGAAGATTACCAATTAAACATGACAAAAACTAACATTTGTATGCAGTTTATACAAGGGCTGGATGATCACTACTCATCTGCTATCTCCAACTACTCCATACACCAGTCACCCAACACTTCTCTCACAAATCCACACTTTTTTAACAGAGCATGCTGCATCATTCCATCCCTTGCTGTAAATCTCCCCACAGTCTTCATCATACACATTATTGGGTTCTCCTGTATTCCAGTACCTGAAAACCAGGGAATCACTGTCAATGTTTGATCAGTAAGTTACTGTTCATTTGACATCAGATGGACAGAATTCACTGTTTGTCATTTTCAATTTCATTAAATACAAGCTAGGATCAGTGTAACCATGATTATCAAACTAAACTGAACAGAATTCAGTGATTTGATCTTCTCTACTGAGTGTTACTGCAGGTACTACACAGCTGCAATAAGACATTCAGATTCTAGCAGTAAATTCTGGCTTTTCTGAAATTATCAGCTATAGATAAATAAAAAAAAAATTACTAAAGCAACTCATTTTATAAAAGTTTTGTTTTTCACCACCTTCAAGATACTCCATTAAAAGTGGATTTCTCCTGTTTTTTGTTTGTTTGTTTTTTTTTTTAATCAAAAGACCTTTTTCTATAAATGGCAGTGGAGGCAAGTGGGCATGCTTATGACAGCCACGATTATGTTTTTCATTTTGGCCAGAATTCCTTTAAATTGCTGCAATCTTCCTCCCATTTGAGCAACAAAGGTTTATGGGAATAAACTCAGTTTCTTACGCAAATTTCAATACTGAACCGTCCACCCATTTCCAGTAGTCCTCTTTTTCGCTGTCAGTCAGACCAATCCAAACTCCATAACTGCCAGTCTTGTTCGTGAGGAATTCCTGGAATCACAGTATTAGAATATGCAGATGAAAAACAACAATAGCCCCCACACAGGGCCGTGCGGAGATGTTTGAAGGGGCGGGTGCGGGTTGTGTGGGGGTATGCGGGAGGCAGTACTGTTTCCCTCCTACAGGCGAAAGAGCGGTATTGCAGCAGGGAGCGCAGTATTTAAGGTGGAACGAGAATTCAGCGTCGTGAACCCCCCCCCCCCCCAAAACAAAAAGGGCACTTCGGAGTGCAATTACAAAAAGGGCATGTGCTCTACACAGGATGAGGCCTACCTGTGCACGTGCCTGGCCCCACACCCATCCCATCCCTCTCTCACCTGTTCTTCTATGTTGTTTATGATCACCAGGTCTGCTCCTCTCTCTCTGCAGAACTGTCTACTTTCATTCCAGTTCTTCTGTTCAGAGGAGATGTAGTAAAAACTGGAGGTGAAGATCAACCACCCCATCTTGTTCTGCGTTTCTGTTCCAAAAAAAAAAGAGAGACTCATATGCTGTTGTCCAAGCATTGGTTTAATGGAACACATACGAACTGATTTCTACAAGAATTATATGGAAAGTTCATTGCTCATGTTTATTCTCATGTTTAAGCTTCTTGCAGGTGGAATTTTGGTTCTACACCAAAAACACTGTAAACCCTTGAAGTTTACCAGCCTCTCTGTTCTGAGTATCAGTGCTGTCTCTGGACGACTGTGAATTTCTTATCAAACTATTAAAGTATTTACTCACGTAAATCAGTCAACTGTCTTTGGAGATCATCCATCCCGTTTTTCGTGGAGTCGTACCTGGTCTGTAACTGGTTTCTCTCTGTATTCAGGTTGTTGAACTTGATCCACAGCACTGTGATGCCAGACAACAGGAGAACACACAGCAGCCCCAGACACACTGCAGCCAGTCTGTAACATCTGATCCCTGCAGTGTTCTGTCCTGAAGCTGAATTTTTAGATGTTTCAAGTTTATCAGCTGTGCATCAGAGACGGTACTAAGTATTTCATGTAGATTTGGTTGTAGATGTTGTTAAAAAAAAAACCACTTTATTGATTCCAAAGGAAATTAATGAAACCTGTGCATTTTCTCCCAAACTTTCAATAATTCAGTGTATAATACAATAATGTTATAAAAGTTACTTTTATTGGCAATAATGTTCACAACAACTCTGTTCAAAACAAGGGCAATATAGCAATTCTGAATTCTATAACTGGATGTGGACGAAGCTGGACTTTCTTCGTAGAGAAACATACTGAGAAGTGTTCACAGTGGTGGTGACAGAAATCTGAGGTCTGAGGAATTTAACGGCTAGTAAAGCTCACAGTAAGTTATGACATGAAATGATTATTAATATGGTGTCTGAGACATTGTTTTATGAGAGTTGTGAGAAAGTCTTGGCCTAAAATGTATGTTACATCCGTTACTGGCAAAGAGATACATGCAAGAAGTAGCCGAAGAAAATGAAATTAACTATTTTAAAACTTTCAACATTACATATAAAACCTAGAACACTTGAAGATTATGAATATATACATTAAATAAATAAGTTAATAACCTGGCTCCATTAATTGATATCACTAAAATAAGAACAATAACAATAACTCTGCTAAAGGACTGCTATGTTACCTGGATGTTGTATTTGTAGGTTTCTCTGAGTGTTGCTGTTCTCTGCCTCAGTGTTGATGCCATGGACTCTCACAGCGTCTGGATTCGCATAGATATGTACAGGCATCTCCATTCTGTCTCCTCTGTTCAGCTCTTCAATGCACATCACATCTTTATAATCACTCTCAAAAATCTCTAATCTAGAAAAGACTCAATAACACACTGAATCATTGTGTTTCTCCCTGAAACAGGATTAGTGCTTCAACTCTCTATTCTAAAATGACTCTGATGCTTAGTTTCAGGAAGTAGCCATGTTGTGAAAACTGTATTCAAATGACCTACCTGTTCATGGTGGAGGCATGCATACAATACCAAACATGTAAACAATACTTTGGAAAGCACTGTTTTGAAAAGGTGCCAGGTTTTGTTTCTGTAGGTCTAACCACAATTTAAATATTGTATCTGAAAGCACATGGTCTAACATGTGAAATGTTATCTAGGTGTAGATCTGCAAACTCTGAACCACAGAGTTTAGTACACTGGTGTTAGGTCCAAGACAGGTGTTAAGCACAGGTATAGACAATTTCTGAACCTAATAAACCATGTGTACCTTCAAAAAACTGACAGGACCTGCAAATACAGAAATCTGAAAAAGATATCTAAACACTTCCAGTTAGTAATTTTTACTGTTCAAAAGAATAGAAGAGAACTGGTGAGGATAAGACTCTCAATAATCAATAAAAATGTCTCATAGCAAAACTATTAGTGTAAAGTAAAACCCCCATATCACTGCCAAAGATGATTTGGCTGGCACGGGAGCAGTAAAGCACTGTCCCACTGTTTAATGATGTTGACAAACATCATCTACATGGGTGGGTCATTAGAAGGTCGTCTTAACTTTAAATATATTAGGTTGTGGTATCTGTGACAATTATTCAATCATGACAATTATTCATCTATTTATGGACACATCTTTGGGCTCCTTTAAGGGTTGGGTTTGGCATAATGCCCCACTAACCCCCCTGACACCCCCGGACCATTGCTGACCCAACCTCTGCTTAAATGTCTAATGAACAAAAACCATGTATAGGTCAAACGCAAACACTGAGTCATTTCTAGTAACAAAAAAAACCCATTTATTATTTGTTTCAGAAAATGATGCTTTAATAGTAATGTAGGTTGTGATCTTATAAAAGTTTTAATGGCAATAATGTTCACAACAACTCTGCTCACAATAAGGGCAACATGGCAATTCTGAATTCTATAACTGGACATGAACATAGCTGGTCATTCTTCGTAGAGAAACAAACTGAGAAATGTTCTTCAGATCTTCAACGTACATCACAACTTTAGAATCACTCTGAAAAATCTCTAATCTAGAAAAGACTCAATAATACTCTGAATCATTGTGTTTCTCTCAAAAACATAATTAGTGCTTCAACTCTCTATTCTAAAATTCTAGTATTTTAGTCCATTTAGTAAAATTCTTGTAAATCTAGTCAAATTTTGGTATTTGTTACTAGACTCTGATAGTTTCAGGAAGTAGCCATGTTGTGAAAACTTTATTTAAATGACCTGTGTGTTTGTTTAAAATGATGGCAATCAATAGCCACAGGTCTTGAGAACTTATGTTCAAAATTCAAGCTCAAAAGAACACAGGCTTCTCTGCCATTAATTCTTGTTCGAAGAGTCACCTCAAGTCGACATGCACTGTCAGAGCGAGTCAACTCCGCCTGCCCACCGCTTGACCCGTGGGCATTTGAACATAAATCAAGCCACAAAACATGACAAAACTTGCTCAAAACACAATAAAACAACTCCAAAACAAATCGAAAGCATTTATTACATCCAGCCGGCTTTTAGACACTTATAAAGCAAAGTGTCATAATTCCCAATCCCTTACTTTTGAAGAAATTCAGCTCGGACTCACGCGACTCCCGGAGCGTCTCTTCGAAGCGTCTCTTATTTCCCATGAAAAATCGTATTTGCTGGACAATTATCCCCATCAAATACTTGAAATATTCTGAAATATTCTCAGTATTGTCGTCTGAGTGTTTTTTCCTTGGTTTGAGCCGAAAAAATCGACTTATAAATCCAAAAGCTCGCCCCAGACTCACAGGCGCCTCTGATCTCAGATCAGCTCTTGCCGTATTTATATAGCCCAGAAAGAAGCCAAACCCACAAATGACATATCGTTGGAAAGGTTTTTAGATTGGCTACATGGCTGTACATGCAAATTTTGGCTAGAGGATCAGTGGACCAAGCTACTGTCCATCAAAGCCAGAGCGCCTGAGTGGGTCACCGGAGATTTTGGGCTGTAACTTCGGTCAGAGAGACTCGAGCCCAGGCCTCATTCGAATCCTAACAAGCTACGCTATTGATTTATGCCAGAAAATTGATTTTTAAAACACCAATCACACCGAAAAAAAACGATTTAATACTATGGTGTTCACCAATAGGTTAACTGATGTGAAAAGACAATGTAAAGCATGATTATGATTTATTTGCTGAACATACTGTAAAATCTCTAAAATATGGCATTTGTTTAGGCATCTTTTCAGTCAGTACACTAGTGTTAGGTCCAAGACAAGTGTTAAGCACAGGTGTAGACAATTTCTGAACCTAATAAACCAGGTGTACTGTCCAAAAGAATAGAGGAGAACTGCTGAAGGCAATACTATCTATGGAAAACCAATACAAACATCTCATAGCAAAAATACTATGTATCTATGACAATTATTCAATCATGACATGACAATTATTCATCTATTTATGGTCATATCTTAGGGCTCCTTTAAGTGTTGGGTTTGGCATAATGATTTGACTCTGGACCATTGCTGACCCCACCTCTGCATAAGTGTCTGATTAACAAAAACCATGTATAGAGCAAGCACAGCTCCCTAACACTGGAGTCTGCTGCAGAGGAAGAAAAAAAAAACATTTCTGGTAATAAAAACACACTTATTATTTTTCTCAGCAAATGATGCCTTAATTGTAATGTTAGTTGTGATGTTATAAAAGTGACTTTTAATGGCAATAATGTTCACAACTCTGCTCACAACAAGGGCAACACAACAATTCTGTATTCTTTAACTGGATGTGGCTGGTTGCTATTCATTGTCACACACACCAGAGCACGTGACGTCAATAGGCATTGGAAATGACTCACGTATATAAGCAGGAAGTCGGGGTTTCCTCTTCGCACAGACATTGGTTTCCCAACCATTCAACGT
>JBBIGA010066655.1:0-12219 GCA_037576975.1 Alestes dentex
GTGTGTGTGGGTGTGTGTGTGTGTGTGTGAGTGGGTGTGTGTGTGTGTGAGTGTGTGTGTGTGTGTGGGTGTGTGTGTGGGTGTGTGTGTGTAATTTTGTATATTTTTTATATTATTAAATATTATTCATAAATTGTTAAAAAATATTTTTTTTGTATTTTTATATACATATTTACTTGAAACAATGTTATAAATATTGCTATAAATGAATAAATAATTGTTAATATTTTTGTATTTATTATGCATAATAAGTTTTGCTCTGTAACGTTTTGCTCTGTAACTCTTTAAGCTCTGTAGCTTTTGTTGTTCATTACAACTCCAGTTGAAGGCTGTTCCCCAACAGACCCTAGTCATTCACCAGCCCCCCCTCCTTGCCCCCGCAAATGGGTCTGGACTTCCCTCTGATGTGTTGTCCAATATTCTGAGAACCTAATGAGATTCTGAGGCAAAATCACCAAACGTCAGACAGTAGCTGCAGAGCAGAACAGCTCAGTGTTTCTACGCCATGGGAGAGTTAAGTCATCTGGCGTGACCGTGTGAAACTGTCTGATAGGACTTTCAGGTATTTCAGGACTGGGTCATTTGTTGCTAAATCAGAAGTGGGAGCAATCGGGCTGGATAAGACGAGCTCTCTGACTTCCCACACTTCAGGCTTCATGTTGGAGTAACTGTACCATTAACATGTTTCACTGTGTTCACAGACGGATCAGCTTAACCTGTGACATTTTCACTTCTTTGATTTTTCTTACTGCTTTGTATTTCTGCTCTGTATTATTTGGTTGCGTCAAACCTCTGATCCTCGGTCTTTGGTTGCTGGAGATGACTTGTCATTAATGTGTGTTATGTAAAGCACATGTATTGTTATCTACTACTAAAATCATGGGATTAATGTGCTAAAGTGCTTTAGAGCCACAGGATGAGTTCGCTAGTGCGTCTCTGCTGAGTGAACGGTGATAGAATGACGTCCTGGAAGAATAAAGAAAGGAAGTGGCACGGTGTGCTTTGCCCGACTTGTCTCATGTAATACTTCATTTGTCTTCCTTTTCATGCGAGTCCTGAGTGTTGCGGGTTTGCCTCACGTCAGCGATGCTTAGTCTTGCAGGAGAGCTGGGCAAAAGAGAAAGAGCAGGCCAGGCTCCTATGAAAGCTATGGAGAACATTCGCCCCTTTTATTTCCGCTAAACTTCCTCAAAGTCTCACTTTCAAAGGTTTATTGAAACTAATTTATAAAAGCTATAAACTTTCAAATCAAGAACAGATTTAGCTTTAGCTCTGAACTTCCAATGTCAATGCCTGATCTATGGCTTCTGTTCTTAAGGGAACCTCCAAATTTTGTCAAAACTGCAAATTCTACTCTGCAAATTTTTTTTTTTTTTTTTACAAAATTCTATTTTTTTCTCTATATTGTTTGTTTTTTCCAATTGAAATCAAATTAATTACATACCTAACTACATAACAAATATTTAATTAATAGAAATGATAATGATTATATCAAGGTAGTTAAATGTATAGCAAATCACAATAACTCCTGGTTCTCACGGGTGGAAATGGGCAGGTTTTACCGGTGTCACTCGAGATTTGTTTGTTTTTGTGTTCTAAAGTCTTTCTGATGCTTTTTCCACCATTAAATATACCCTAAAAATGTCCCTTTCGTTTGTTAAATCTTAAAGAAGACACTCAACTTCAGTGCTTTTGGCTGCTTAATCTGGATCTCTATCCAGCCGAGGCATTTTCATCTCTTAATCATCAATCCTCTGATTGCATAATTCAATTAAACATTAGACATTCCATCAGGTAAAACAGTAATTGCAATTTAACCCTCAGACCTAAAGTTACAAATACATATTAAGAATCTTCCTCTTCTTAGATACATGTGATATCATTCCTACCAAGAGGAAAAAGGGAATAAAATCTGTCTCTTTTAGTGTTTCAAATATCATATTAACATGGACTGGACAATGAACTGAAAGATATGGACTCTTTCGAAAACTGAAACATTACCATCTCCAAAACATCTCCTAAAAATGTACGGTGCTTTCATTACAAAGTAAGCGGTGATGTGACATACAGGAATCCAGGTACTCTTTTGCAGGACTGCGAGAAAAATATTGCATCTGAAATACTGAACTGCTTCTTTCATGATGTTGACCAGTGGTCTTCAAATCAGTCCTCAGGGCCTGGCTGATGAGTTTGCACCAACCTATTTCACAGTACACACAGATGGGGCAAAAATGTGGACCACCTGGAGGGCTCGGAGAACCAGTTTGATGACCTCTGATCTACATTATTAAAACCATCAAGTGTCCAGTTACTTGTGTTTATATAGGAGCCTACGTAGCTCCCAGTCCAATTATCATCATACCACCATAGACAAACACAGCACCAAATAGTACAAATTACATGGACTAGGTCAGGTTTTTCAACAAATGTCAGTGAGATCTGAGAGAATTAGAAAGGAAACTGATACTGTGAGTGCGAGGGAGGACCCTGCAGCACAGGGATTTTCTTCTGGCTGCGTCTTTAACAGAAAAATCTGAGCCAGAATGTCATTCCGTCCTGACTATTACTCTTACACATTTTTCACCGGTGCTTGTCCTGTATGGAGTATGTACCTAACTTGGAAACTGGGCCCTGAAGATGTAAAATAACCATATAAACATGAATATATGGTAATCGGCAAAACTCCAATGAGAGCACTCAGGATAAACACATGCGACACAGACACACACACACACGCACCCTCCACCCTGTAAACACACCATTAATGAGGTGTTAACTGATGGGTCATTACATCCAATGATCTCTAATTGGTCCTGAAAGAACTACAGTGACAGACATGTCATGAGTTTGCAGTCTAGACTGTGTGTGTGTGTGTGTGTGTGTGTGAATGTGCATTCCGAAGTGAGTATAAAGGTGCCATAATCTGTTTATCCAGGCTCTCTGGGGTAACTTTAAAGTAATGGAAAAGAAGCATCATGTCTGCAAACACATCTCGCTGTGTGTGAGATCTCTCTGGAATGTTGCTGCTCGGAGGTCACGCCACCAAGACTATAGATGAATGACTGAGTGTTTTTCCTGAGTGTTTCATTCCTCTGAGTAATAGTGAATGTAGTGAATAGTGACTGTCTCATCTACAGAACGGTAGTAAATTGTTCCATTTAATGAGCAACATTAAATCAGCATGAATTTGCACTTTAAGCAACTTCAAATGGTCCACAGTTTTGTTAAAGAGGAACATTATATTATTTTATTTATTAATTCAATTTCATTTGGGTTTATGTTTTGCACATACTGCATTAAAACTGGTGTTTCATCAAAGAAAATCTGTAGGATGTTCTGAAGTTTTCCATTATATGAGCCCTTTAAGTTGCAATTAGGTGTAAAGAACGGAAAAGCTGAACCCTCTGGATCCTCTGGGCCCTCTGTTACCACGTACTATTCTGGCGGAAACAGTTCCTTAAAGAGTATTACTGAGAAAGTAACATCTCTCTGAAGAAATGAGACTTTTATCACTCTGTTATCATGCTGGGGTCAAACCTTTCAACGTGGAAACAGGCTGAAAAGAGACTATTGTATAGACTTCAGTCCAACATGGACAATGCTGATCACCTACTCCACAGTGTTGTGGTCAAAGAGAGAAGCACTTTAAGACACAGACTCAGCAACATAAGGTGCTTCACTGAATGCCACAGAAAATCCTTCTTTCCCGCCGCCATCAGACTCTGTAACTCCTCCGCCGTCTCACATCCACACAATCATCTGTGCAATAACCCACTGCTACTCAGATGTGCAATTTCTTATGGTGTGCTAAATGTTTATCATTATTTTGCATCTTTATAATTAGGTACAATTGTATATTAAGTGCATTAGTTTTATCATGCACAATATCACTACTAATGTAACTACTCACTATCTATGTCACTTCTGTTACTACTTATGCAATAGTACTATCATGTGCCATTTCGCTACTGATGTCATTATTACATGTAAAAACAGACTTGGTACGGAGTAAAATTCCAAATCACCATTTGCGTTAACTAGTAAACAACTTAAGCAGTTATATTATTTATTTATCTTTAGTATTAGTCTCCACTTCTCTTCCTAGCAGTTTGTGTATACAGATTAGTGTTTTTACTACTAAGCATTTTCTGGAGAGTTTTATTTAGACTTTATTTATATTTTATATTGTTCTTCTCTTTATGTCTCTGTGTGTCCATGCAGTCGTAACATAAGCAACTTCCTCTGGGATCAATACAGTTTTCTGATTCTGATTCTGATTATTGCACATCCGGTATGACTCATGCAAACGGTAACTCCTGTCCCAGTTGGTATCCTCTGTTTGTAACACTTTTAATCTTCCATCACCTATACTGACGGATCTTTGCATCTCTAGTACTATACTCTCTTGTAATGTGATGCCTGTACTAAGAGAGTCTGTCTTGGTCAGACAGAACACGTGTTGTTGAGGCCTGTGTTCATAACAAGCTCTGACAAGGTGCATTTTTAATTGGACTGCTGCGCTCGTCCACACCAGGCTCTTAAGGTCAGCACACACTGCCCTTTGTAATGACACTTAGTAGGCTGCTGAATTTATGAGCTCTCTAATACATTTTGACTACATGCTGAATACATTACTGAAAGGGGAGCTGAAAGGGGGGTATAAATCCTGTGGGCTCCAGCTCTGAGAAGTATCAGGGTTAAACCATGAAGTTTTTCAAGCACCTCTTAAACATGCTGGAGCTGTCAACAGGTTCAGGCTCACATTCATCAGTCTAGGGGGAAAATCAGCCAGTTTGGAAAAGTCAGTGTGAGAGAACACTGTTCTGAACACTGAACAATCGCACTATTGTTCTGCTTATGTTTTATTATTATTATTATTATTATTATTATTATTATTGTTGTTGTTGCTGGAATTTGGAGCCTCTTCTCCTCCTACAGTTTCTGAAATATGGGCACAGTTAATAACCCCAGCAGTGCGCTTGGATTCAGATTTTTGATCAGTTGATCAGTACTGATCATTTAAAAAAATAATTCTTATGGTCGAGTTGCCTCTGCAATGTATGGGGAGAGCCTTAAAAACGTACGTCAGAAAGAGAGTCTGTGATGGTGGCTCTGGTGGCCGCAACCCAACAAAACGTGGAGGAACAATTCAGTGTTATGGAGCTAAAGACCCAGCAGACTCAGAAACAGTCTTCCCGACACTAAAGCTCAGGTTAGTATTAAAAAGATGTGCGTCACTGTTTGTTGTGGTTTGATTAAAAACAATCAGCCGTCCTTAACCATAATTGGCTTGGTAAGAGACAGTGAGGTGATGGCCAGTTGGTGGTCCAGCGGTAGGAAGACAATCAGAAGAGGCCCTGGTTTGAACACATGTAGCAAGTAGATTTTTTTCAACACAAACTTTTTTTTGGTCATCGTGGGTTTCTCCAAACACTGGCTTTAGAGCAGTCACACCATCACAAATGCAATCTAGTTCTTTTCATCATAGATGTAGCGTTACATGTGTGGATATTTTGGTATATTTTGGTGCTGTCCCTTTTTTTATGTATGTCAGATTAATATAAATTCATTTGTCATACTTTGGAGTTTGAGAAAACTAGATAACTAGGTGCTTTCTTCATGTGTTATAAGCAGCGTGTTACATATCATTACAAACAAGGGTGTTGACTGTCAGCTCATGGTTGCTTCAGGTGATAATCAGTGCCTGCTCTCAGCAATACGAGGGAGAGACACTCTTGGAATATCTGCACTGTAGATGTTGAAGCCTGAGTGTGTTAAAAATGTGGTTCAGTTCCACTCAAGACACATTTAACGGTCTGTTTGGCTTCTGTCCCTGTGAGCTGCTCAAACCACTCATGATCACAGTGAGCAATTGCAATGTGAAGATATGGAGCAGACAAGTCCCCCCACATACACACACATACACACACTTCAGAGACTCTGCCTCTAGTTCAAAAGTGTTTTTTTGACTTTGTGCTTGGCTGGTTGATGTTTATCTTTTCTGGAGTGGTGTATATTCCCTGTGGGGGGAATTTGGTCAAAAATGAGATTTTACAGCGTTTTCATTTTTTTTTTTTTTTAATTTCTGAAACATGGTTTAATTATTTGTTGTAAACTGGGGTTTTATGTTTATTTACACTCCTTTTATCTGTTTTATATTCTGTATGGATACCAAAATGGACTACTGGAAAATCTGTATTTAGCTGGGGCATTTTGCTTGAGCTCAAGGAAATGTGCTGTTTTCACTATAAATTCAATTTGTGGGACAAACTACAAGATATTCGTTTTAGGTGTAAGCTTGGTCTTAATCAAGATACAAATACAGAAATTTCAACAGGAAATGAGTAAAATGAGCAGGGCATATGAAAGGTCTGCAAAAGGTTAACCCATAGCGTAGCAGAGATAACAGCATAATATTATTTCTTATACCATTTAAAATGATATTTATGTGAGCAGAATGGGTTGTATTTGGGGGATGTCTAAAATGTTGAAAAGGTTCATAAATACAATAACAGATATGCTGACCTCTGGCCCTCCTGCTAAAGCACAACACTGAAGGAATGCAGGGGAATCTTTCAAACTAATTTTCCTGTCCTGCCTACCCAGAGAGAGCGAGTCCTTTTGTGCTTTCTTGGACTCTTGGCCGCAGGTTGCTGTGGCGTCACCTGGGTTTGAACTCTCCAGACGAAAGGGCCAGTGGGTATTCAGCTGTGCTTCTTCTTACATCTTGTGTACAGATAAATCTCACTCGGAGCTCCTTCTGTCAGGGTGAACTTTCAAATTAAGCAGCAGTTGCTGCTTAATTTGATCATGAATTTTATATGAGGTTTTATTATTCATGCTGTGGAAGGAAAGTCTGTTCTTTGCATTTTTCTTATTTGCAGACATTGAAGCACAAGGATAAAAATCTGGGTTGGGACTTGAGTTATTATGATGACAGTGTAAATTATGAGCAAATTATGACAGTGACAAGTATTACCTGTAATTACATGCAATTACAAAATACAACAACGCAGTTAACTATGCAGTAATATGTTGACTATGTAATAATCATGCAATTACATGTATTTATGTCAGCGAAATGAGAAAAACAACATATGACTTCTGAAGGATTAATACTAAACATCCTTAAAGCATGGATTTTCTCTAAATCACAGTGTTGCTCACCAGTATGCTCACCCCTTCCCTCTTTCTCTTGCTCTCTCTCTCTTTCTCCCTTTGCTCTTCCAGACACCTGGAGACCCTGGCTGGACTACAGAAATGAAACTGTGAGATGTCTGCAATAAAAGAGCGACAGCAGACAGAAAGAGACGTGATGAGTGCGTTGGTTTGCATTCTGGTGTGGGGTCTCTGATGTGCATTCTGTCTTGACTCCAGTCTTCACCCTCTCTCTGAAGCTAGAGCCGGCTGTCCGTGTGTCGGGAGGATGACCGGTTGTGAACTGTGTGATTTCACACCACTGAAGTGCTCTCCTGGGTTCGGGCCCACTCAGCACGCCACGCTTTCCTGTGACACCCTGGTGATTTGGCCAGCTTTGAGCATCTCCACCGCCAAATGCGTTCTGCTGCCCGACACCACAGATAATGATGTTAGCCTATTTGACAAACACATTCATTCAAGCTTCATTTAGCCTCTGGCCAACTCTCTCTCACTCGACGTCCTGGAAAAAGCTCAGGCTTATCATTAAGACATGTGTGTGTGTGTGTGTGTGTGTGTGTGTGTGTGTGTGTGTGACCCAGAGGGCGAACTGGACAAACAAATTATTTGTGGAGTAGGAAAATATCTATTCAGTCCTTTTCTGAGAAGCCATTCTTCACGTCATGTTGAGTCCTCGTAGATGGATCGAGTGGTTACTGGACAAATGCATAAGGTTGGGCCTTATGTCTTACAGGACAAGCAGTAGCTGACCCCTTATGGTCCTTGACTGAGGTGTTACACACAAGTGAAGGACAAAACACAGAACAACAGAACACAGAGTCCCATAGAGCAGCTTTGTGACAGATGGGGAAAGAACAAGTTTTTTATTAGTGTGCTTGCAGAAGCAATCTAAAGTTATATACATAATAATATGTGTTACTTCTTCTTCTTCTTCTTCTTATTATTATTATTATTATTATTATCATTATTATTATCATTATTATCATTATTATTATTCATGTCCTTATTATTATTAATGTTTGTTTTTTTTTAATAGCTGGAATTTGGCACCTTTTCTCCTCCTAAAGTTATTGAAATATTGACATGACTTTTTTATTAATGTCATTTTTGGGAATGTCAGTTATGAATGCCATTTTTTTACATTTAAAGACAGTATAAAAAGCATTAAAACGCTGTATATTACTCCATTATGGACTTTTACAGCCCATCAAAGCTGCTGCCACATTCCACTAAGCCAGATATGTTCAAAATAGAGACGGATTACAGTTAGATAAGACCCTTACACACCTAAGAGGCATATAATATGTCATTAGATCTGAAAGACTCTCTTTCCTGTTTTCAATTCTTTAAAAAAAAAAAAGGCCCTGCAAAAATAATACCTGGAACTATGACGTGAGAACTAATCTTCAGTTAGAACCGGTATTATCACACCCTCAGACAGAGAGCATATATTTGTCTTCTTCATTTGTTCTAATGTAACTTTCTCTTTCCACTTCCCATTTTTTCATGTTTCCTCTGACACCTAGGAGACCTGGCAATTCATTGCTCAGTGTTTGAAGGGAGATGGTGTCTATTGTGTGGTTCATGGAAAGAAAACAATGAGAAAACGGTCTTATACAAGACATAATTGCATAAAAAACTAGTGCTTTAACTAGTGCTGATATTGTTAGTCTGCATTTTGTATGTGTTGTTTTTGTGTATTATTGAATCATAATTTACTTGAGTTCACTTGAGTTTATTTCTAATAAGCACAGCCTCTGTAACAGAGGAAGCAGTTCACAGGTTTTAAAAAATCAATGTATAGGCTAATAATTCTTTGTTTAATGGTAAAGTCCCACCCTTTAGTAAGAGTTCACTGGTGAAGCTGGTGAAGCTGGTCGAGCGGTTTAAAATAAAACAGAAGCTATTCATCCATCCATTCATCCATCCATCCATCCATTTACCAAGCTATCCATCTATCCAGCCCACATACTGTAAAGCCAAAGACAATGATAGCAAATCTGGAATGGACTGGATGAATAACTTGTACCTTTTACAGTGAGCTGGACTAAGTGCCCTGTAGAAGGGGAGTCCGCTGATGGCAATATTACATGACATTACAATACCTTCATTTGGCAGATGGTAACACTCACGTTTCAGGACAGAGTGAGAACCGGAGGAGAGTTCTAAGTGCTAAAATCTTTACATAGGGAGTAGAAGACAGATTGTCTCTGAATATAGGAGTGTTCAAGGTTTTGAAGATAGAGAGAGATTTTGCCGCTCTGGTCACTTTAGGCAGCTCATTCCAGCGGGGAACCACGAATGAGACCAGACTGGGTTTGTGTTGTGTGTAGGGATGGCAGAGCCAGACAGTGTTCCTTGGAGGAGTGGAGGGAGCGAGTAGGAATGTAAGCCTGAATTATGGGATTAAGGTAAATGTCACTCTGCAGGCAAGAGTGGGTGACTTGAATTTACTTCAGGCAGCCATGGGTAGTCAGTGTGGGTCCGTTAGCAGTGGGGTGACATGCAGACTTATGGGTTGGTTGAAGACCGGCCAAGCTGCTGTGTTCTGAACCAGCTGTAAGGGTCTTATCGTAAAAGCTGGGAGACCCTCTAGGAGGGCTTTGCAGTATCTTCATCTGCACAGCTGTTTCAAATAATGAAGGGTTTAATGTTTTACTGAACTGTGGTAATACCGTATTGGAATATATTTTATAGTTTTATAAAGGTTTGAAATGTGATGGGTCTTGGCTGTCCTCCTGAGTGTTCTTTCATTATTTTATTTAATTTGCTGCATTGGAATAACATACATGACAACTGTTAATTAATCTGTTATTATGCCTCTAGCTGTTGCTGGTATGTTGTATTGTGTCTGTTAATTAACTAATTTTGTTAATGTATTCAGCAGGGGCGTCGGAAGCATTTTTAATGTGAGGGGGACGCATCGGTCTTGGCGTGGGGGCGGGGTCTGGGCATGGGGGCGGGGTTTGATCAAAGGGCAGGGTTTGGGTGGGTGCGGGGTTGCTGTGTGCTGCAAAGTCTCGTCCTTTTAGGGGGTGTGGGTGTTTGAAAACCCCTGTTGAATCTTGAATCTTGAATCTTGAATCTTTCGCGATAGAATCCACTCCACGTAATCGATAGAAGAATACACACACCACTGGAAATCCGCTCGGGTTTACCTCCAACTCCCCGCATGCAAGTGAAGTGAATCGGCAGCGCACAGACGGGCTGCTCGGATTTCCAGTGGTGTGTGTTCTTCTATCGATTAAGTGAAGTGGATTCTTTCGCGAAAGATTCAAGATTCAACAGCTTTGGGTGAACTAATTATTTATGTTAAATGTGTGGGGGGCGTCCAAACGAATAATTATGAAATGTGAGGGGGACACGTCCCCCTCTGATTGAATGGTATTCAGGAAAGTCACCAAAAAAAGCTTCAGCCTTTTGGCAATGGAAAAGCTGTCTTGTGCCATGGATCTACAGTGTCTGACAGATAAATCTGTTACTAAAAGAAAATACTTTCTGTCTGTCTAATGGTTAGCTATAAATAGCCACATTTCAGAGGGTAACAGTTTGACCAGCGCAGTTCATTTAGCTTTGGTGAATTTACTTTTAAGTGACAAAAAAGTATATTCTGAACATTCAGCTCATAGACACACGGAAGAAGGAAGGCAGATGGAGGAACTTTTCTCTAAAGAGATGGCAGGGTGGACAGCAGCTTTTTCTGGGTCATCGAAAGAATGCCCTTTAACACACAGTGACACAACAGACCAGGCCAATCCACACCACATGCCTCAGTTCCCCCATCCCATCACTCTGTTCTCTCTCTCTGGGTCTCAAAGGGTCCTGAAGTGTTTGATTTGAGTCTCTACATTTGGGGAAACCAGATCATAAAGGATCAGTCCAGCATCATTTGGTCAAATCTCTGCCTGCTGCATCTGATATTGTACAGTCAATCACAAAACAGAGCATTTTGACATGTTCCTCGTAGTTCTTATTATAATTACTCCTACTGGTTACACTTCTCAGATGCTAATGGAAAGGTGTTTAATCCTTACAACATGAGCGACACAGATCCATGCCAGAAGAGCAACAAAAAGGAAACTGTCATCATACGGAAAAACAACTCCTTATATAGAAGTTCCCCTGATCTGTGTTGACGCTCAAGGTGTCAGACTATGGGGTGCCGTTTGTAAAAACAGCATAACAATTTTAGAGGTGTCATTTTTTCATAATTTAGCGCAATGTTCACACAATTTTCACACATTTAGAGCTAAATGTGTTTAAAAAACAGTCTTAAGTTTTGGTACATTTTCTTGCTGCATAAATGTTAAATGTTAAATTTAAATGTTAAATATAAATGTTAAATATAAATGTTAAATTTATTCATGTTGGTGAGGGGATATCACAGCCCGCAGTCCAGCCCCCTGCTAAGTAACAGCCAATTGTAATCACGGGGCATGGCCAATTAGCATTTCTTCTAAACATTTAGAGCTCAACATTTAGATTTAGATTTAACATTTACATTTAGATTTAACATTTACATTTAGATTTAACATTTAGATGTATATTTAACATTTAAATTTAACATTTAACATTTACGCAGCAAGAAAATGTACAACACTTTAAATGTGTGAAAACTTGTGTGAACATTGCGCTAAATGATGAAAATATGACACCTCTAAATTTGTTAAGCTGTTTTAACAAATGGCAGCCCATATCAGACATCATGCTGAGCTTTGTAACCCAAGTTACTGTAATTTTAAAAACATGTAATATTAATAACTGCTACTTGGATTTTAAAAATGACGTCACACGCAAATGCCCACCTGTCTTTTGTTTTAGGATTTAGATACAAATAGAATCTTTGAACGCAGGAGCAGCAAACTGTGAACCATTCATATATGTAGAAATCAGATTTTACTAATGCACTCTGAGTTTTGTGTATCAAAGAGAGTATTACCGGACCAGCACTAACCAGCATAAACCAGCACCAGACCTGCACTAACCAGTATAACCCAGCTCAACCAGACCAGCACTAACCAGCATAACCCAGCTCAACCAGACCAGCACTAACCAGCATAA
>JBBIGA010066725.1:0-12217 GCA_037576975.1 Alestes dentex
GAGACAGAGATGGAGAGAAAGAGAGAGAGAGAGAAAGAGAGAGAGAGAGAGAGAGAGAGAGAGAGAAAGAGACACAGCTGGGTTTTCAGTAATCCAGAAAATTCCTGAGCTGCTCCAAGTGCAGAGGCAAGACCGAAAGAGCTGGACATTTAACCCCAACACATTTAATCTGTTCTAAAGAAACCTATAAAGAAAGGACTGTTTTACAGGGGAGGTGAATGGAACCAGACATCTACCTCTAAAAGCTCTCTCACAGAAAGTTACTCCACAAAAAGGTTATGGTTGTGCCGCCTGCCACCTGAGATGATGTTCTACCAGAGGTTTGAGAAGCTTTTCAGGCAAAATAGTCACCAAAGTAAAGAGATTTAGTTCAGATTCTTCACTATTTTACCATCATCAACATCCACATAAACACTCAGACATGTGGTGCTCCTCTGTGAGTCAAGAGTAGTAAGTAAAGTGGCTCTGAAGTGGCTTCCATTCACCACCACTGTGAAGAAATCTCACCCCACCCCAAATGCACTCTGTTTACATTTCATTACGCATATTAATTAATTCATTAATTAATTTTTAAAAACTCAAAAAGTCACGTCTAGACTAAAAAGAGAGCAGAGGCAGCTAATGAAGCTATTGGACTGAACTCTCCATCCTTAGCTTGGATAGTGGTGGGGTTGAAAATGTGCGGGGCACTAAAACACACACTAATACACTCGGTTTTCATGCTTTAGACTCTTAAGGCCAAAAGTCTCTAAAAGATTAAATCAGTTTAATTTTCCAGCCCCTGATTCTAATTTTCCATTCCACATTGAAAGGTGCAGCAGTTACATTCTGAACAGAAAATCAGAATCAGAGGTTTTATAAAATATTTTTTTTGTGTAGAAATAAGCTCATTTCTCACCTTTGCAACGTGTAGCCACGACCCACAGGCAGAAAATCCACACAAACAACGTCCAAGGCCTCACACAGCTCCCAGCCATCACACACACATACATACACTCACTCTCTAGAAGACACACACACTCCGAGGAGAGTAACCAACTCTCTGTTAGAAGGCTTCACCAATTTAACACTGTTAAATGTCTCTCTTTGATATAAAATAAATGTGTATATAAATATATATTTATGTGTTAAATTTCGTCTTTTTAAAGTGCAGTGCCTCACTCTCCGGCGGAAAGTGTGAGAGAGTATGTGTATATATAAGAGTGTGTGTGTGTGTGTGTGTGTGAGTGGAATGAATGGAAACAGCTCAGGTTGAAGTTTTTAAATAGTTGCTCTCTCTGGGTCATCTGATCATCGGCAGATTTCGCCGAGCGATTTCTCAGTTTCTGATTGGTCAAGCCCCCACTTATGGGCGGAGCCTACAGCGTGCGAATGAACGGCCTGGTTAACCCTTAACCTGCTGGGACAGGGAGGGGGCGGGTGGGGGATGGAGGATAGGGGTTTAGGGGTGTGGTGTTTGTTTGTTTACTTGTTTACACTTTGTCAGTTTACTTCACTTTACAAAGAGCTGCTTTAAAATACAGCTGTGATTAAAGCAATAAATAAGTCTTAGATTAGATTGATCCTTAACTTTATTGATCCTCATTTCGATTGATAGCAGTGCATTAGCAGTGTACACACACACACATACACACATATATATATATATCTATATATATATATATATATATATATATGCATAAACAATGGTGAATAGTGATCAACAGGGGTGAATAGTGATAAATACTGAACAGTGATGAATGGTTATGAATAGCTAGGAACAGTGATAAACAGTGGCGAACACTGAATAGTGGTGAACAGTAATGAAAAGTGCTGAACAGTAATGAATAGTTATGAATTGCGGTGAACAGTAAACAGTTTGTTTACTTGTTTAGACTTTGTTTACTTCACTTTACAAAAAGCTGCTTTAAAATACATCTTAATGATTAAAGCAGGAAATAAATCTTAGATTAAATAAACTTTATTGATCGATTGATAGCAGCGCAGTAGCAGTGTGTACACACACACACACACACACACACACACACACACAAATATATATAATAAAAACAATATACACATATATGCATAAACAATGATGAATAGCGATAGACGGTAAGGAATAATGGTGAACAGTAATGAATAGTTATGAATAGTGGTAAACAGTTACGAATAGGTATAAATAGTGGTGAACCGTAATGAACAGTGACGAAGAGTGGTAAAAAGGAATGTATATGAACAGTGGTGAACAGTGATGAATAGTGGTGAACAGTAGTAAACAGGAATGAATACTGGTGAACAGTTATGAGTAGTGGTGAATAGTGCTCAACAGTGGTAAACTGGGATGAGTAGTTATAAATCATGGTAAACAGGGATTAATAGTGATAGTGGTGAACAATGATTAATCGTGATAAATACTGCACAGTGATGAATAGTTATGAATAGCTGTGAACAGTGATAAATAGTGATGAACAGGGAATAGTGGTGAACAGTAATGAAGAGTGATGGACAGTGAGGAATAGTTATGAATAGAGAGAAACAGTAATGAACACTGCACAGTGATGATAGTTATGAATAGCTGTGAACAGTGATAAATAGTGATGAACAGGGAATAGTGGTGAACAGTAGTGAAGAGTGATGGACAGTGAGGAATAGTTATGAATAGAGAGAAACAGTAATGAACACTGAACAGCGATGAAAAGTTATGAATAGTGGTGAACAGTGATGAACAGTAAACAGTCCTGAATAGTTAGGAATAGTGGTGAACAGTGGTAAACAGGGATGAATAGTGGTGAACAGTTATGAAGAGTGGTGAACAGTGATGAGTAGTGGTGAATAGTGAATAGTGCTGAACAGTGATAAACCGGGATGACTAGTTATGAAGCATGATTAACAGGGATGGATAGTGATAGTGGTGAACAATGATTAATATTGATAAATAGTGAACTGTAAGGAAAAGTTATGAATAGCGATGAACAGTGAGGGAAAGTTATGAATAGCGATGAACAGTGAGTAGTGGTGAACAGTAATGAAAAATGATAAATAGTTATGATTAGCGGTGAACAGTGGTAAACAGGGATGAATAGTTATTAATAGTGATGAACAGTTGTGAACAGTGATGACCAGTGAACGATGATGATTATTTTTAAACAGTGATTAACAGTGGCGAATAGTGGTGATCAGTGATGTAAGTGGTGTGAACAACAGGCGTCGCTGTTTCACCATAAATTATTACATTGCAGACGTTTCTTCTCATTCACTCATTCTCTCATTCTCTCTTTCTCTCTGTCTCTCTCTCTCACTCTCTCTCTCTCTCTCTCTCTCTCTCTCTCTCTCTCTCTCGCTCACACACACACACACACACACACACACCTTGGATGAGACTGACTGTTTTGAGGTACTGAAGGTACTTTTCGTCAGTGTAAAGTGACCATTTTTCATATGTGAAAACACCACAGCACACAGTGTGAACAGCGCAAAATTCTTTCTCTGTATTGAACTCATTCACCAAGTGAAGCAGCGGGCAGCCAGGAACACAGTGTATGGGAAACTGTGTGCATGGTACCTTCCTCAAGGGTACCTCAGAGGTCCCACTAGCAATCCTGTGACTTAAACCCGCTCCCTAACCATTAGGCCACCAGCTGCCCCTGTGCTACTGTCTCCAAACCATATAACTGGTCTCACTACTGTCTTGTACACCTTCCCTTTCACTTTCGCTGGTACCTGCCTGTCACAAATCCCTCCTTCTACTGTCCTCCCTCTCATCCACACACAGGTCTTCTGTCTTAGTCCTACTGACTTTCATTTATTTCTATTCCAGAGCATATCTCCATCTCTCCAGGGTCTTCTCAACCTGATCTCTACTCTTACAACGTCATTTGCAAACATCATAGTCAACGGGGACTCCTGTCTGATCTCTGTCACATCTCTTCTCAGCCTAGCTTCCACCACTCTTTCATGCTGTGGCTGATCAACTTTATTCCTCTGTTGTTACTACAGCTTTGCACATCAACCTTATATTCTTGACAATTCTTGACAATCAGTACACCAGTACACACTCCTCAGGCGTTCTCTCACTCTCCAAGGTTCCATTAAACAATTTGGTTAAAAACTCCACTGTCATCTCTCCAAAATGTTTAAAATATGTGTTCACCACGGCCATTCCCATTCCCTTTACAAAATGTATCTGAATGTAACAGTGTAACTATGGCTTTTTAATGTACTGTATGTAATCAGATGTTACTGGGTGTACTGAATGTAACTGAATATAATTAATGTAACATAATTAAGTTGAATGTAGCTGAATTTAACTGAATATACTAAATGTAATCAGATGTTACTGAATGTAATGTAATGTTACTGAATGTAACTGAATGTACTAAATATAACTGAATGTACTAAATGTAAAAGTATGTAACTGAATGTAACTGAATGTAACTGAATGTACTGAATGTATTCAGATGCAACTGAATGTACTGAATGTTACTTAATGTGACTGATTGTAGCTGTGTTTAACTGAATGTAACTGAATGTAACACAATGGAGCTGAATGTACTGAAAGTACAGAATGTCGCTAAATCTCTGGAATGATTATCCAGGCAGCTGCTTTATGTTACACTCACAATGGCATCAAACTTTAATCTCTATAACCATGAGAGACACAAACATCTGGATCTGTAAAGAATTCAACCCACTAGGAACTCGCTCACACTGCGGTTGTTTTTTTCTGTCCTAGAGCAAAAGATCTCCAGGGAGATGTGTTAAAACCTTTTCCACAAATGGTGTTCAGCTCAGAGGAGCGTTCCCGGTAAATGTTTTCAGTGAGTTTTTATTCATCAGTAGCTGCGTTTCCACCCAGTTCCTTTCAGCTATTTCCATTGTTATTTAAATAAGGGAGGCTTGATCTTCCTAACACATTCCAGTACAAACAGCACCAATTCCCAAATACTCCACTTTCCAACACAAGTGGTTTTCACCAAACCAGCGTTTTAAAATTCCAAAGAGAAATACATGAATAAAAAGTTGGAAGTACCTAAATAAATATATAAGTACATACATTTATTAGCAGTGTGGTTAATGACAGTGTTAGAGCTCTGTGTGTAACAGTGCAGGATCCTCATTTGGGATTAAAGTGATTGGTTGATGGTGTGTGTATGCAGGGTGAGGGGTGGGATCCTCTTCTAACCTCTTCTGTCCTCTACTATTGTCCTATACTGTTCAATTCTGTCATCTCTTGTTCTCTTCTGTCTTCTACAGTTCTGTTCTGTTCTCTTCTATCTTCTTCTTTCCTCTGCTTTTCTCTTCTGCTGTCTTCTGCCCTCTCTTGGTCTCTTCTGTCTTCTACTGTTAATTCTGTTCAGTTCTCTTTTACATTCTCTTCTATCCTCTACTTTTCTCTTCTGTTGTCTTCTGTCCTCTCCTGTTCTCTTCTGTCCTCTACTATTATCTTCTACCCTCTTCTGTCCTCTACTTTACTCTTCTGTTGTCTTTTGTCCTCCCCTGTTCTCTTCTGTTCACCAAGGTTCTCTTCTGCCCTCTGGTGTTCTCTTTTCTTCTCTTCTCTTCTCTTCTCTTCTCTTCTCTTCTCTTCTCTTCTCTTCTCTTCTCTTCTCCTCTCTTCTCTTCATCCTGTTCTGCCCCATTCTTTCTTGTTCTCTTCTGTGATCACCCATTGTCTCATGTTCTTGTCTACCTTATTTCTTTTATTCACCCATTTTTTTCTTTCTGTTCTAAAAGTCTCTCTGAGTTGCCCTGTGTTTCTCTGAAAGTCTTGAGCCGTTAATCATTAATAATCTTAAACCAGTGGAATTCTGTGGCAGATTTAATTCTGTTGGAGACTTAATTCTGCTCAGATTTTTTGAGGTTTCAGAGGTTTTGTGAATTCCGGTGATTCCAGGTGTGATTACTGTCCTCATTCCCATAAAAAGAGGAAAAAGAAAACGTGAGGTAATATTATTTTTCCTCTTCCAGCAGTTAGACAGTTAAAAGTGTAGATTACTTGGCCTTTATGAGATGTGTTCGGACTGAACACTTTTAAACACTTATGTTACACAGAAACACTTCTGTCTATTTATGAAGATTATAAACCGTTGGTTTTAGTGGCAGTATTTTAATTAGATTACATTTTTTAAACTAAATTTTGAACCACAGACAAACAAGCACAGAAACCGTCTTTCTGTGAAGACAGGGATGAGAAAGTCCATAGAAACTTTTATGATACTACCAAAACTATTATGATATGACATCCAACAACTCTTTAATAAGAGACTAGAGAGCTTCCTCTTGAATGTCACAAATCTTGTCAAAGTTTGCACTTCAGTGTTTGTAGTTTTAAATAAGTATATATTATTTAATAAATGCAAACAGTGCTGAAATCCAACTGCTGCACTGACCGCCTCAACTTGACAATGCCACACACACACACACATACACTACACTACACACACACACACACACACACACACACACACACACACACTGATTCTAGATACACTCATAAATGAATTATTTGTGAAAATGTAAAAAATATTTTGAAAATATAAACAAATATTGCTGAAATATAACAGATGCACCGACCACCTCAGCTTGACCACGTCAGACACACACACTTACACACTCACACACACAGGTTCTAGATATATTGATAAATAAACATAGGGTTCTTTGAAGTGATGCTGTAGATCACGGTTCCTCAGTTCCAGGGCACTGGGGAACTGAAGAAAAACACTGCAGAAGAACCACCATAAAGATCCCAGTTTTGGAGGATGTTGGAGTTAAAGAGTTTTTAATGGTAAAGATTTGCTCCAGAGGATCATTATCATCATCATCAACTACAACAACAACAACAACAACTAATCCCTGATTTACTGTTTAATACAGAAACACTGACAGAGTCATAGTCAGAAACAGTCAGAGTAAGAGTCAGATAGAGAGAGTCAGAGTCAGACCGAGTGAGTCAGTCAGATTTAGGCTCAAAAAGAGTCAGAGTTAGAGAGAGAGAGAGTCCTGAGTCTGGTGTTCTAGAAGCTGAGATGTTCTGAATGTGGAGAAAAGCTGATATTGAGGAGAACAGTGTGAAGAACGTTCCTCAGAGCTGCAGGTCTCAGAGAATTTGCTCCATCTGTGTGAAGGTTCTCCACAGTGCAGAGGAGATGGAGGTGTTTGAAAGTTATAGTGAGGTTCGACAGGAAATTTAATGAGAAAGTGGCTAACTGTGTGTGTGTTGCAGGATCGACTGGTATGCAGATTACCACTGTACCGACTTGTGGAATAAAACTGCACCGTCCTTCTTCCTACTCTGCAAAGTAGGCACCAGCAGGTGGCAGCAAAGTAATACAATGGTTTGCTGACACGGTTTCTACACCAACCAGCCAGAACATTAAAACCTGTCTAATATTGTTTGGTCCCAAAACAGCTCTCACCCGTCGAGGTCTGGAACATTCAAGAAGCTCTGATGGTCTGTTTAAGTCCTGTAAACTTTGAGGTGGGGCCTCCATGGATCAAACTAGTTTGTCAAGCATGTCCCACATTAGCTCACTCAAATTGAAGTGAATCTGGAGGCGCCTTGAGCTTAGCGATGTTTGTCACGCACTCCTCACACACACCTCACACACACCCCTCACACACCCTTTTCTCCCCTAAACCCCCCATACACCCTCTTCTCACCCACACACCACCCAAACACCCTCTTCTCCCCACACACCACTCAAACACCCTCTTCTCCCCACACCCCCCCCATACACCCTGTTCTTACCCACACACCACTCACACACCCTCTTCTCTCCACACACCCCTGACACAACCTCTTCTCCCCTACACCCTCTTCTCACCCACACACCACTCAGACACAACTCACCACACACCACTCATCCACACTCTTCTCCCCACACACCCCTCAGACACCCTCTTCTCCCTCACACACCCTTCACATACCCTCTTCTCCCGCACACACACCCTCTTCTCTGTCCTGTATTTATTATATACTGTAAATACACTGTTCTTATAATGTACAATTCTTCTGATCCTGTTGCTACTTTTGCACAATTATAACATGATTTAGGGTCTGTTGTAATACTGTATTCACTTACAGTAGTGCTGCATCTGCTCTTGTAGGCCTCACTGTATGTTATATGTCATGGAAATTGTACTGTTGTTCTAGTGCTTTTTTCACACTTTCTCTTTACCCCTGTCCTGCAGTTGTGTAGTTTTGTGGTGTTTTTGTTCATTTTTGTTCATTGTGTTGCACCATGGTCCTGAGGGAATGTTGTGGTTATGGAGGAACATTGTTTCATTGTTTTACTGTGTACCGTGTATATGGTTGAAATGACAACCTCCCAGCAGGAGGCAAATATATACCAGGAAACCAATACTGTTCCTCTTATCGGTTCTATGTTCTTCTTCATGCTTTGAGTGAGTTTTTCATATAGTGTGAGAATTCTCTAAATCTCTGATTTCACTCATGGTTCTGAACGCGTCTCCTGCATGGTCGGGTGTTTAATAATGTGCCCCAAGCAGAAGCCCCTTATTGCTTCATTAATTTCCCTGCATGTCCATTCCTGAAACATCAAGAAAATTGGATGTTTCCACCCACATGCTGATGTATGAAGCTTCTGCCTGGACAGGAAGCTTCCTGGAATGTTGCAGTGGAGGTGTGGAGGGTTGGGGAGATCAGGATGCAGCAGGTTCTCTGGTGGCTTCCTATCTCTATATATGGTTTAGGAGGAAGTGGATGGTGTCGTGCGTTGGCGGTCACACTTCAGTTCATATAAAAAATGGTGTCTTTTCTTTCTTAAGTTTCGCCACATGTGTGTGAACATGTAGTGCGTTTCTCTACAGTTGGGAAACAATGGAAATAACGGATAAATGGTTACTAAAATGCTCTGAGGGAGATGAAGCGAGGCAAAGTGAGACGAGGCGTGGCAAGGCGTCTCCTGCAAAACATATTTATATTTTTGTTTGAACGGGATTAGCATGCTTGTGTTTTAGCATCACAGTGTCCACAGACAGGTGATGTTTTAGGTGGAGGCCACAACGGGTTCTTTTCTTCTACCTGCCAAAGACCTGCAACTTCAAACCCAGAAAATGGGTTTAAAGTTTGGTGCATCTCCAACATGTTTGATTGATCTGTTATATTATAAACCGCTCAAAAAAATTAAAGGAACACTTTTTAATCAGATTATGGCACCAAGTCAGTTAAACCTCTGGGATGTTGATCTGGTCAGTGAAGTAGCCACAGGGGGTTGTTGAAATTATGAAATTGACACCAGGCGCATTAGAGGGGCTACAATGAGATGACCCTCAAAACAGGAATGGTTTTATGGGTGGATGCCACTGACCTTTTTTCCCTCCTCATGTTTTCTTACGTTTTTTTCACTAGTTTTGCATTTTGCTAGGGTTAACGTCACTACTGGTAGTTCAAAGCAATCCCTGGAACCTACAGAGGGTGCACAGGTAGCTCAACTACTCTAAGATGGCACATCAATACGTGCCATTGCCAGAAGGTTTGCTGTATCACCCAGCACAATCTCAAGAGCATGGAGGAGATTCCAGGAGATAGATACTTATTCTAAGAGAGGGCCATAGAAGGTCCTTCACCCATCAGCAGGACCAGTATCTGCTCATTTGTGCAAGGAGGAACAGGATGAGCACTGCCAGAGCCCTACAAAATGACCTCCAGCATGCCACAGGTGACAGACGTAAAAGGGTCTGAAGGAGCCGTGAACATAATGCTGCCTGTAACATTGTATGGTATAACCGGTTTGGTGGTGGGTCAGTGATGGTCTGGGGAGGCATATCCATGGAGCTACACACAGACCTTTGCAGGCTAGACAATGGCACCCTGTCTGCCCTTAGGCATTGGGACGAAATCTGTGCACCCATTGTCAGATCCTATGTTGGTGCAGTGCTGGGTTCCTCCTGGTGCACAAAAATGCCCGGCCTCATGTGGCGAGAGTATGCAGACAGTTCCTGTAGGATGAAAGAATTGATACAACTGACTGGCCTCCACACTTGCCTGACCTAAACCCAATAGAACACCTTTGGGACATTATGTTCTGGTCCGTCCAATGCCACCTGATTGCACCTCAGACTGCCCAGGAGCTCAGTGATGCCCTGGTCCAAATTTGGGAGGAGATTCCCCAGGACACAATCCATGCCCCAATGTTGTCAGGCATGCATACAAACTACTGAGTTGCTGCAATGAAACATCTGCAAAATGGACTAGCCTGCCACATCAAAGTGTTCCTTTAATTTTTTTGAGCATTATATATACATGCACACACTCACATTTTCTGTTACTCCTCACTAGGGTTGTGGGCCTATCCTGGGGTCGATGGGCGAGATAGGGCAGAGACTCGCACTCGACACACCATTCACCCACATATACAGTTGTGCTCATACGTTTACATACCCTGGCAGAATTTATGATTTCTTGACCATTTTTCAGAGAATATAAATGATAACACAAAAACTTTTCTTTCACTCATGGTTAGTGGTTGGATGAAGGTATTTATTGTCAAACAACTGTGTTTACTCTTTTTAAATCATAATCACAACACAAACTACCCAAATGTCCCTGATCAAAAGTTTACATACCCTGGTGATTTGGCCTGATAACATGCACACAACTTGACACAAACGGGTTTGAATGGCTATTAAAGTTAACCATCTTCACCTGTGATCTGTTTGCTTGTAATTAGTGGGTGTTTATAAAGGGTCAATGAGTTTCTGGACTCCTGACAGACTCTTGCATCTTTTATCCAGTGCTCCACTGATGTATTTTGGATTCTAAGTCATGGGGAAAGCAAAAGAATTGTCAATATAAGAAAATTTCAAAGGAATTTGCCTATCAGCAGTGTTCAAACTCTAATTAAGAAGTGGAAAATTAGGAGTTCTGTTGAAACCAAACCAACTGAAATTTCAACCACAACTGCCAGGACAAATGTTCGGGAGGCAAAGAAAAACCCACAAATAACTTCAGGTGTAATACAGGACTCTCTGAAAACATGTGATGTGGCTGTTTCAAGATGCACAATAAGGAGGCACTTGAAGAAAGATGGGCTGCATGGTCGAGTTGCCAGAAGAAAGCCATTACTATGCAAATGCAACAAAGTATCCCAATTACAATATACCAAACAGCACAGAGACAAGCCTCAAACCTTCTGGCAGAAAGTAATTTGGAGTGATGAGACAAAAATTGAACTTTTTTCACCATCAACGCTACATTTGCAAAGGAGTCAACAAGGGCTATGATAAAAGGTACACCATTCCAACTGTGAAACACGGTGGTGGATTGCTGTTGTTTTGGGGATGTGTGAGCTAGGCTCAGGACATTTCATCAGAATTGATGACAAGATGAGTGCAGTGAGTTATCAAAAAATCAGCCCAGAAGCTGTGCATGGGACGTACTTGGACATTCCAACATGACAATGATCCAAAACACAAGGCCAAGTTGACCTGTCATTGGCTACATCAAAATAAAGTGAAGTGTTATCGCGTTTATTTAATTAACTCTGACAATTATTTTATTGCACATTAGCGCATTTCTTAAAAATACTCTTATTTTGAAAGTTTGTTTTTCTGGCTCAACCGCTTCACCTCACTTTAACAGGGACACTCACTACTGGACATACTGACTGATGCTCCATGATAAAAGAAGATTTTTTTTGGCTGGTACCTGTTCAGAAAAAAAGAAACCGTAGTTATAAATGTTAACTTGCTGTTGCTCGGAAGGAGCTTGATATACTGTTGATGATCGTGGCTCTGGACCATGGGCGCCGGTGTTCTGATGATTCATGCTGCCTTGCCGAAAAATGCTACAGTAGTGCAAATAGACAGCAGTCTATTGATTCATGCTACTCTGCCGAAAAATGCTCCCTTTAAGTTTGTACAGTTTATAGTCAGTTTATAACACTGATAATGATAAGAAATAGATAAATAACATGCATAATCAGAGAAAAATATATTTTATTTAAAATATTTACTTATAAACAGTGTACCGATTCATGCTGCCTTGTCGAAAAATGATACCATGAAGCTTATTCAGCTTATACAGTCAATTTAGAACACTGACAATGATGAGAAATAGGCAAATAAAGTCTTGGCTGTTTTTTGGGGAATTGGGGATTATAATAGTTCTAAAGCTTTAATTTTTCTGAGGGTACCTTGTTTTTCTATAATAAACTAGATAAAACGTGAATGCCCTGCAGTGGCAAATAGCTTTGGTTTTATATTTGATTTG
>JBBIGA010066736.1:0-12216 GCA_037576975.1 Alestes dentex
TACATACACTATGTACACTATGCAAAATCATACAGAAGAATTCCACAGATCTTCTTTATTTTACATTTCTGCATATGTTAGTGGTTGAGACCAGCAGCTCAAATTGATTTTTTTTTAAGCATCTGAGTTTAGCTGGGTGGATTTTCTGCAGTCGGAGCAGCAAAAAGACATGAGACTTAAACAGATTCAGGCCACATTTGTGGGCAGAACTGATGCACTGACATCAGAAAATGCGACAAGAAAGTCAGTGCTGTTTATATTATCTTCAACATGGACAGCTGATGTTATTTTAACATATTTTTATGTTGAACACTGTTGTTAAAATACAACATGATTGTTCTGCTAGTTATAGAGGCTAAGAAACGTCACACATCAAGATCTAAGCTCATTAATGCCACTGGTTCAAGTTTTGCCCCACCCCAGTTACTATGGCAACCAATGTGGATATGCAAGTAAATGTGACAGTCTGACCATACAAATCGCCCTGCAGTGCGACAAAAGCCTTAATACATTACAGTGGTGGTCACAGGGGTCATTTCATGGAATTATATTCTGTGAGGGATCTTTAAGGGACCCCTCACAGAGCAACAGCATAGAAGATCCTTTCAGTGGATATCTCTAGAAAGAAATAAGAAATGGAAGTGAAAAGAACTTTTTTCAAAGTCTACAGAATCTCTACATAATACCAAGGTTCGATATGACTTAACTGATGTAACTAGGACAGTATGTACCAGGCAAAAACCATTTAGCGCCTTTGTTATCAAGTAATATGTGAGCTGTGTAGGCGGAACTGAAGCATGGAACCCCATACAGGCCCTTAGACTTTAAGAGGATCAAACAGTCTACAACTAGTGGGCCTATTTAAAATAAATCTGCTGTTAGTGAATAGAACTGACAGCTTTATCGGCTTTATTAGTCCTGTCTCAGATGAGCTAAATGAGCCCACTGCACCACAGGCCTCATTACCTCTGTTCGAAACTTCTGCAGAACCGACAGGGACTCATGATACAGGAAGTCTGACCACTCTATTTGACCCTTCTTCTCCGGGTCGAGGGCAGCGAACTGAGCCAGAACCTCCTCCTCCTGCTCATCCGTAAGATCCTTCTCAAACAGCTGCTTCGACACAAAATGTCTATACTGAAGGAGCTCATCTGAGACGAGGCAGGATTCTGAAAAGCAAAGAATCAAAGTCATCACTTGTAGTGACATGAAGCTATTTACATCTACAGTGCTGTCTAATTGTTCTGAGCCATCCCTCAATTCTTTATATTTTGCTGGTTTGAAACCCCTGGTTGGTGCACAAATACTTTTTTCTGCCTGTCAAACTCTCTTATCTTTGGCATATTGAGTAGATTAAATAAAAGAAATGTCAACAAATGTTTTATGCTGCAAAGTGCCTAACGAAACAAGGAGCCTAGATAAAGGAGTTCCAACCACTCAGCATTCAGCACCACCAGTATACTGATCACCACCTGATCATCTGGAATCATCTGCTCCTGTTTCTTCACTGGTTCAGGCCTTAAATTAGATGTGCTTTGTTCTGCTTGAATGATTCATATGTAAGTCACTGTGTGTCTTGACAAACAAAACTGGTCAGGTTCAGGGACTGGACTGAAAATGAGAGTTTGAAAGTCCTTCAGGAAGCCTGGAGAACTGTTCCTCAAGAAGCGAAATATGAAAAAAATGATGGGCGGCTCAAGACTATTGCACAGTGGTGTATGTTATTATTTCAAAAGATTTTAATTCTGCATGTGTATAAAGGCCACACTGTTAGAGTAGCTCAGCTGTAATCAAACACTAACATGGTATAATAGTCATCAGTGTTATTTCCCAAGACTCCCAAGACTATAAGAATGTAATAAACTCTTATATGAATAGACTCTTACACCACAACTGCCACTATAAACACCCTGTATTCATTATATTCTGCACATCCTGTGTCCTACTGCTGCTATCATTGGCATAATTATAGTTTATTGCTTTCTACCTCTATTCTGTATTTTTGCACACCTAACACCTCCCCTGCCAGAATACAGCATCTGTCATAATACTGTATTCATTCAAACATCAACTGCACAAAATGTCTTGTTCTGTTGTTTTGTAGCTTGTGTTTTTCTTGCACTTTCTCTCTTTGCTCTCTTTGCACTCTGTAAAGTTTGCTACCTTTATATAGTCTTTTGGTGTTCTTATTTTGTTTTTTTTGGGCCTGTATTTGTCGCACCATGGTCCTGGAGGAACGTTGTTTCATTTCACTGTGTACAGTGTATATGGCTTATGTGACATAAAACCTACTTATCTTAACTCTTAATATAATAAATATGTCTATTTCAAATAATGGAACCATCACAGCCCACAAACATGCAAGCATCTTTTATGTTTGCATGGATGTTAAGCAATACATCCACTAGAGGGCAGATTGAGGAGTTTCTGAGAAAGAGCAAACACAGCAACGACGGAGAAGGTCACGGACCTGTTGTGCCTGGGTAATATAACGTCATATGGATGTTTAAAATCTAACGCAACTTTGCCTCAAAACATTTTGTTATTTTTTTTAAGTATCTGTCATGTCTGACAAACTATTGGCTATCAGAATCTGAATCTGAATCCCAGAGGAAACTGCTTAAAAATACGATGCCTTGGCAATATCTGGTTGGACTCCATTGTATCTGCAAGCTTTCAGAAAATATGCTCAAATATAGATGAAATAAATACAGAATATGAGCAGAATACATAATTTGCAAATGTCTTAGGCTCCTATGCAAATTGTTTCAGATACTTTTATTAGTGTGTGATAAAATGTCTTTCTGCCAGCAAATTTTATATTAGAATAAATGCATAAAATGTATCAAGTAAAATGTATCAAGATTTGTTTTGCATGGAGAAAACAGGTTTGGTTACATATTTCTCCTCGGTTCCTCCAGCCGTTGTTTGGATTTGTGAAATTCCATCAGCAGCTCCTGATTTAATTTAACTTTATGTAAAACCCTTATTTACAATATATAGTTATTTGTATGTAGTTACAGTATAACTACATACAATTTTTCGGCAGACTTATAAGCAGGAGTCACGGCTTCAGTCTCTCGCAGATTTTTTCTGAGAACTGAACTAATAATTATTCGCAAAAACTCCCGCACTAATGCGGAAACTGCATATATCCTCCACATTTTTTTTGCTTTCGCGTCGTCCGGGCCTCATCCATCACTCCCCCTTGTCCTGGGTTGTTTATGTTTGGCCGCGGCGGTTAGCAAGGCGATAAGACACCTGAACGGAATGAACCTCCACTGCTCAGCACCACACCCAAACATAAACAACCAGCACGAGGATGAGGGGGCGTTGTGGACGAAGCCCGGATATCATGGCTTTTTTTGTGGCAATATATAATTTTTCATGCATTTTGTTATGAAGAAATTTTGTTATTAAGAAATTTGTCAATAAGTTATTAAGAAAAATATAATTTTACTAATTTTGTAACATAAATATTAACGTAAATTCAGCTACATTTCCATAGAAAATATACCTATACATTTTTGGTACTGTCCAGAGAACACAAACAAAGCGCGTCTTGGGATGGTGAAATACCTCTGTACTCAGAGGCAGAAGGTTTGAAAGTAGTCAATGCAAGAATGTTATTTATTTCTCCTTGCTGCTGATTGGCTTTTGCCCTGTGACGCATCTTGCGTGGATCTCGACTGTTTCTCTGTGTGTTCTCGTGCTATTCATTGTGTATTTCATAAAGCCCTGTATAATTATTACTGTACATTAAATTCATTTATTACTGTATTTACCTGCTTATACCAAAGAAAACAACAGTGCATACCACAGAAAATGTGCTTGCTTGAATTACAGTGCAGTCTATACAGGGGTAATATTGATATTTTACATAGTAGCACTGCGGGAGTTCATTGTAAACTGTACAGTACAAATACGGGCTTACCTTAACATTTTTTTAAGGGTAATGTATTAAACTGAGTTTAAAATGAAATTAAAGTGTTTTTTTTCACCATACTCATCTAGACTTACTATTTTCGCAGATGCCTAAAATGTTTGCGAGGTATTATACATATTGAACATATGTGCTGGCCAATTTAGTTAATTAGCTGGAGCAGGAGCTAATTAACAATATAATCTTCCGAAGGACAGAAGGGTGAGTGTGGACATACCTGGAATGATTTTGCATTGTTTGAAGGTCTCCATCAGGCTGTACATTTCTTCTTCAGTCAGCAGAAGGTTCACGTTGTCCTGAGGCAAAGATTGGAGGACAATGCTTTTAATAAAGACACATTTGATCAGCACTGTGTTCAAAGTGCGCACATTCTGTACCCAAGTATTTTATCAGATGATTGACTGATTAATCAGAATCAGAATCAGAATCAGAAAACTTTATTTATCCCGGAGGAAATTGTTTATGTGGTGACTGCCACATCACACAGACACAGAGCGACACAAGACACCAGAATAGTGTAAAATAATCTGCTGAGTCCTAATAGAAGACTGAGACATTTTTTTCTTCTCTCAATCTAATATTTATCCTGAAATGTACTTTATAACATACTTTAACAGGTTTTACAGTCAAACACATTCTTTGAAGAAAAGTAAAGGAACACACCAATAATAATTATTTAAAAAATCAGATTAACAGAAGCAAACTGTTCATGAATCTAAAAAAAGGACTGTAAAAAAAATTAAAATGATTAGTCGCTCAGAGTGTACAGTTTTCATCCCTGACATCCAGTGAGATCAACAGTGGCAACTGTGTGCGTGTATCTTCAGACATGTGGGTTAAAGCATCTTGGAAATGGTTTCTGGGTTGCTCCAGCAGAGGTGAGTACTTAAAGATAGTGGTGGGCAAACCACAAATCTGTGTCGGGGTGTAGGGCAACCAAAGTTCATTGAAAGTTATCCCATCTGGTCTGAACCGACAGGAAGGCTATTGTGGTTGAAGTCATCAAAATATTTTATGCTGTCTATGGGAAGAATGTGTCACAGTACACAATTCATGGCTCCTTGAGTGCCCATGCTAACCCCTGTCCACTACAGAAAGGATCTGGGTGCCAGGTACCACAAGGTCAGAGGTCTTGTAGATTCCAAGGTATTTAAGGAAAACAACAGGTCCGACCTGGAAAATGTGTCAGTATTAACAATATTAAAAAGTATTAACAATATTTTTTTGCGTAACTTTCTAAATTGAACAAAAATGTCTGATTAACAATGTTCAAAAGAATCGAGCCAGTCACATACAGGCCATGTGACATTTCCATGAACTTTAGAAACAGATCTTTCCTGCCTTTCAGCTAATACGCTTTAAGATTCATAATAATATGCTTTAAGTGTATACCTTTACAGTATTATTATACTTTATACTATACATTTTAAAACAAAACCCAATCCATTTATACAGCTATTTAAAAAAAGCTTTTATAAGGTAATTACCCTATAAGCCATTGTATCGCTCTGTGTATTCTCTCTCTCTCTCCCTCCCTCCCTCCCTCTCTCCCTCAAAGAGGTGCCTGAATATGACATGAGAAGAGGATGATAATCCTGCTGGTTAATTGGACTGTTAGAAAGGCCTGATGTGTTTGTGGTGAGAGGAGGAAGATGCTCTTCAAGATCAAATGCAGGCAAATCTCTTTGATATCAAAAGCTGATCCTCAGCCACATGGCTCATTTCACTAACCCCTGGCCTTCAAACAGAAACTTTTAAAAGCCATTAAGGCCGGGGGTGACCGACATCCACGTTTTATCGGCTCTGCCCAGACCTGTCTTAACAGGAGAGGGGGGAAGCCCTTTAGGGCACTGCATTATCCTGAATTGCGCTGATATTGGATGCAAAGAGAAAGTCTGATCTGGTCCAGTAAGGAAATATGAGGGGTGGTAAAGTGCCAGTCACTGAAAACAGAAAAGACACCTAATTACATTGATACAATAAATCTACACAACAAGAACATTAACTGTGCAAATCTCTCACTTGAAAGCTACTTGTATCATGACTCCAGAGGAGGGTGAGAGTTCAACTGAAGTGTAGTCGCCCGAACTGAACTGAATATAGCTAATTCAAACTGAACTAATTAATCTGAACGGAATCAAACTGAATTACAAAGAACTGAACTGAACTGAACCCCTATAATAATTTAAATGTACAAAGCAGACTTTCATAATTTTTTATCTTTGGTTTCATGCAGTTCTTTGGTTTTACAGATTATGTGAGGGGAGTAAGAGGAAAATTGTGTAAATGAGATTCGTTCCACCACGTTGTTCCTTTAAAAGCTTGAGGTGTTTCTGCTTGCTTTGCTCCAGACTGAGAGCAGTACCTGCTGATGCGTAAATGCCTAGAAAAGCATGTCTGATATCAGCAAAATGTTTAACAGGAAAAAAAGATGTGCATAGCGGATAGGGCTGCATTTCAAGAAGCTGGGTCACGCTCAGATGTGCCTGAAAAGAAACTCGCTGGTGACTGAGACAGTTACATCATCCATGACTGGACAGCATTGTCTGCCGAAAAATCAATGTGACAACTTGGCCAAGAGACTTTTCTAACTGATTCGCGGTGACTGTCCTTTTGCTGGAACCTGTGAGACGCTGCTGTCGTTGCTTGTTCTCTTTCGCTTCACCTCAATCGGTGGTGAAACTCATCTAATGGGAGCAACTGCGTGGAATAACATGAAACGAATCAGGGGGTGTGTTTCCACAGACAACTGAGAGAAGTAATCAAAGCGAAATTCAGTGGTAGGCTGAGACACATCCACACACACATGGGAACGGGCAGCAGTGAATATGGGGTGAGAAAAGCAGACAGGCGAGCTGTGAAACGTGTCCTGAGAGAAAACCCGTGCCAGACACATCAGCCATAACAATCACAAACTGTCGAGCAGGGCGCCATCACAGCTGCTAATAGCTGTTTGTAGTCTAACATGTGGGGTGGGTGAGAAACTGCTCTGAAAACTGGAGCAGGAGCAATCTGGATGGGGACATTCTTAGACAGCGTGAATGGGAGCAGTCTAGAACTTTGTGAATTGGGAGAACCATGCTAAATGGTGACAAACATTAATTAACATTAAGAACAGCGTTAATCAGAATCAGGATCAGAAAAAATCTTCTGGCACTTTTCCATTGGCACAAAAAAAAAACGTTTTTCAATTACAAATAAAGTGACACCAGCCCAAGCTGCTCGACAGCAGGGCCAAAAGTGGGCGGCAGCTGAGCTGGCAGCATCATTGCTTTTTGACTGTTCTATATGTTGTCATGGCAACAGACAGACTTGGAAAGATGCTTTTGTTTTTTTACTATCCCTACAAAAAAATTACAGTGGATTTGAACCAGGACATCACTAACAAGTTAGCTGGCCATGGCTAAACACAGAGAAAAAACAATTAAAACTCAAATAAAACTATAAACAATAAAAGACCACAATAACAAATGCAGCTCTGACAGAAAAAACTTTCCACTCGTCCAACAACATGGACGCGGTTATGGGACGACGACTGGCCGAAAACTGTGTGGACTGACAGAATTGAGCTGCTAACGGGGCTAAGATATACCTGAAAACCAAAGTGTGATTAAACTTCTGTACCACTGCAGTACAGTTTAGGTACTGCATGTGCCCTGTATGCTTATGGAAAAGTGCCTTTAGATAAGGCCGAGAACATTCTAGAGGGTCTCAAACCTGTCCAGAAAGGGCGGCTGTGAGTGCAGGTTTTCGTTCCAACCAAGAAGAAGCCACACCTGACTAACTGAAAACCAAGACCAACTGATTACAGAGGTGGAATCAGGTGTGCCTCCTGCACCCACAGCGGCCCTTTCTGGACAGGTTTGAGACCTGTTCTAGGGCATAGTGAACAGAAGTGGACATTGTAAATCAGGAGAACATTTTAGAACAGGGGGAAAATGATAATGTGCTGGAACAGTGTCCACCCACTTCGACTGTATGATGATTCAGGCTTGCAGTTGGCACCATGCTAACTGGTGGAGCATAGGTGCACGTTACTTGTAGCTCCAGTATAAAACCAAATGTGTGGCATCAAACATGATAGACAGTAAGCAAGTCCACCAAATGCTCAGAATTGTTCTCAGTAGTGGTGAATGGAACCAGACGTTCGCCTCTAGTAGCTCCATCACAGAAAGTTATTCCATGAAATGCTTAAGAATGCACTGCCTGATGCAGTACATATTATAATATTTGCATCACATTTACAGCATTTGACAGATGCTTTTATCCAAAGTGACTCACAATTTTTACTTGCAATTCACAGATGTAGGCAAATGTAGTGTTGGGAGTCTTGCCCAAGAACTCTTATTGGTGTAGTGTAGTGTGTTACCCAGAGTAGGAATCAAACCTCCTGCTTAGAAGACAGTGTTGATATCCACTACACTAACTAACCACCAGCAGACATTGTTTTACAAGGGTTTGTTTTAAGAAGGTTTTGACCTAAAACTAAACCCATTCATGATGGAGGGTTACATGCGGGGCCTTTTTTTTTCAGATTTGCCACTATGTAACCATCATCAGTATAACATATTCAAAACTCAAAAGACACATATTTACAGGGAGTAAATAAAATAGTAAATAAAAATGTAGTAAATAAAATTTGCCACCACTGAAATGAAATATGAGTTTGTATGAGCCATTTCACGGTAAATACAGACCGATGAATTAAGTAGATATTCAGAATAATCGGTGTAATTTCCTTTCAGGCTAAAAGGTGAGTCTTTTGGTACCAGGTTGCACAGAAAGATAGAATAAAAACTATTTTATTGATTATTGGAGTCTGAAAGATCTTTTATTTTGATAAAAATGCTTGTCTTGGTCAAATGATACAGCACATCAAAAATGTAGCCCACAGTTTAGCAAAAATGAGTAAAAAACAAACCATTTTGTTTTTAGTTGTATCTATACCGGTCCGTGAAAATATTGTTTTATGTGGCGCAAAAAATGTTGGGGCCCGCTGTTTTATGGTATGAGCCAATTTCAAGTCCTCAGACTTTCACACAATAAAACCAAGCCCTGCAGATGGTGTTATGCACACACTCTTTTTATTTTCTGCCTAGACCCTCTATATTGTAACAGTGTATCCTTGTAAAGCGTTGTTTCATTGTGTGAGAGGCTGGGAACTGGCCTCACTCTAGATGTTTCTACATCCCAATTCATGCACCTGACACACAAGATGCATGAGCACACATGCATGCACATGCATCTTTTGTTTTGTGTGCATGCATTGGAGTGTCGAAACATCTAGAGAGAGACCAACTGCCAGTCCCCAGCCTCTCACACAATAAAACAACACTTCACACTCTCCTCAAGCCTGCGGAATGGTTTAAGCCAGAGTGGCTTGCAAGGCTGAGATAAGCCATGTGCTTCAGTCTGAAGGACGCTGGCAGCATCTGACAGCCACTCGCCACGCATACAGCTTACAAACTTCCTCTCCAGCATGACGCGATAATCCACAACACACTCATTTTTCTCCCCAACCTTTACCAAGGAAGGATTTCTAGTGGGACCTTTGTTTAAATGATTCGAGCCTGGCCTAAGTAAATGCACAATGAGTAGTGGATTGTAATGATGTATGTAATTCACTCACAGCTGTGAACTGTCCACCTGGGAATAACACAGTTATCATCCCCTTTCACATATGAAAATTCTAAAGCTTTGTAAAAACCATGTATCTCCATTTCATTATTAACTATCAACTGGTTGTGTGGTGATGCAGAGTGTCACATGAACAAGGCAGGTGACGCGCAAAGGTCACAGGAAATGAGCACATCACAAGGTATATAAACAAGGAAACGGGATTTCCTCTTTGCTCAGACATTGAGTTCATCCTCGCGCTGCCGTCTCTGCAACCTCTCTCACGTGAGTACATACCTTCGCTTGTGTATGAATGTGAAATTAGATTCCGGTGGGAATCATACTCGTGTTTCTCGAGCGTTCATAGTTCAAAGAGCGTGACGAAACAAGCCCTTTCGCTTCTGTCCACGATTGGGCTCATCCATCACGCAACAAGGGTGAACTCCAAATAGCCAGGTACGTTCTCGTTCACTTCCTTACTTTGTGACAGAATGTCTGAGCCATTTGTAGTGAGCCCAGTGGACTGGTTTGCGATGTTGGCAGCTGTAGATCGGCAGGGGAAGCAAATTGAGAATCTGCAGCAGGAGGTAGCCGGATTAAAACAGCAGGTTACTTTTCTGCAGCAGGCTCGTGCCGAAACCCCTGCTGTGACACTTCCGTCTCAGCCAGCCGTCCCGTCATCTCTCTCCACTCATCATTCTCATCACCACTCTCAACCCAAGATTTCTCTCCCTGAAATATGGAACGGTACAGACGGGAAGTGCGATGTATTTCTAACCAACCTGTCTCTCATTTTTGAGTTTCAGCCGGATCACTACCCCACCGACCGCTCCCAGATCGCGCTTCTCGTCTCCCTCCTCACCGGGCAGGCAGCTGAGTGGTCTTCAGCAGTCTTGAAGAGCAACACGGAGGACTGTCACATCTACGAAAACTTCACGAAGCTCCTCAAGGCTGCCTTCCAGCACCCCGATAGCGAGGTGGAGGTCTCCACGAAGCTTTACCACCTGCGGCAGGGAGACCGCCCGGTCAGCAAATACACCGCGGACTTTCACACGGCATGGGGGGACTCCGCGCTCCGGACGGCCTTTCACGAGGGGCTGGCTGTTCGCATTAAAGACCAGCTTCTCGGACGGGAGCTCCCTGAGACGTTGGAAGGTCTCATACAACTTTGCATGTGCATAGACCAGCGCATAAGCTCCCATCCCCGGTCAACCCCTCGTGCCCTGCCGCCAACTCCCACAACAGCTCCGTTTAAGATCGTCGCCACTACCCCGGATCCTCCACCTCCGTCGGACGACCACTCAGGAGCCGGGGAACCCATGCAGTTAGGGCGTGCCATTAGACATTATTGTGAGGGGCTCTGCGCGTACTGCACATCCCTGGACTATCATCGAGCCATCTGTCCGTTCCGTCCGGGAAACGGTCAGACCCGGTGAAGAAAGGGAGGTCTCCACCGGGGTTCTCTGTCGAGGTCTCCACTAACCCGACCGTTTCTCGTTTCATGGTTCAGGCCCACATCCAGCACAGCCACAAACAAGTCAGTGTCACTGCTTTTGACGATTCTGGGGCAGCTGGCAACTTCATTGACCATTCTTACGCTGTTAAGCTGGGTGTGGATTTTGAAGCGTTATCCCAGCCGTTGAAAATCACAGCCATAGACGGTCGACCCCTTCTCCATAGTCCGATCACTCATCGCACCATCCCTATTTAGTTCACCATTGATCACCACCAGAAGAAGATTCAATTCCTCATTACTCACCTCACTTCTCCCCCCATCATCTTAGGTTACCCCTGGCTTCTGCAGCACAACTCTCTCCTTTCCTGGAGACAGCAGAGGATTCTCCAGTGGGGTTCGACCTGTCAGGAGCTCTGTCTCACAGCGACGGCTGGGACGTGTTCCAGGGAGTCCTCAGACCCTGATGTCGACGCCACCGCCATCCCTGAGCTGTACCGGGACTTAAAGGACGTCTTTTGCAAGAATAGGGCCGTCCAACTCCCACCTCATCGGCCCTATGATCTGGAGATTAATCTCCTTCCCGGCACGACTCCACCCCACGGCCGACTGTACGCCCTGACGAAGGACAAGCAGCAGGCTATGGAGGAGTGTGTGGCCGAGGGTCTTCATCAGGGTACCATCCGACCCTCGTCATCACCTGCTGCCGCTGGGTTTTTCTTTGTAAAGAAGAAGGATGGTGGACTCCGCCCATGCGTCAACTATCGGGGTCTCAACAAAATAACCATAAAAAACCGTCATCCACTCCCATTGACCAACACAGCCCTGGACACCCTCTCTGGTGCCAACATTTTCACGAAGTTGGACCTGTGCAGCGCCTACAACCTCGTCTGCATCCCACCGGCCACTACGAGAAGCTGGTTATGCCGTTTGGCTAGTGCAATAGTCCGGCAGCATTTCAACAGCTCATTAACGACGTGCTTCGGGACATGCTGGGGTGCTGGGTCTTCGCTTACCTCGATGACATCTTAATATACTCCAAGACCGAAGAAGAACATCAACAGCACGTCCGAGCAGTGTTAAAGAGGGTGCTGGCACACCGACTGTTCTGCAAGTTGGAAAAATGCACTTTCCACCAGCGTTCCACCACATTTCTGGGGTTTGTCATCTCGCCTCAGGGTGTGGCCATGGAGCCTCAGAAGCT
>JBBIGA010066757.1:0-12216 GCA_037576975.1 Alestes dentex
CCTATGTGTCTTGCATAGTTTTATGTCAGTTGTAAAATATACACATATATATATATATATATATATATATATATACGACAGAAAACTATGAGAAGACATGTAGGTATTTTACATAAGAGTTTTTTTTCTTTCTGTCAGTGGTATTTGACCATTCATCAAAAGAATGAAGGGGATAAAGAGGACATAAAAACAAAGACATACTCTTAATGGTCCCTGTATATTACTGCCTATGCGGTTTGAGACGGAGCCACAGAAAACATCACCACTCAGTTGAAAACCCGTTCACATGGGGTGACACGATCACACGACACTTGGAAGAGACAGAAAAAATGAGAGAACCAGTGACAGATGGGGTAGCAGAACAGCACTTTACCTATTTCAACAAATGGAATGCATAAAGGTTTGACTGACAGTACCAACTGGAAAACAAACAGCTCAAAACTAGACTATGTGGTCCAAACTGGGGATCAGGCAACCCTAACCACTACATTAATGAATGAAAGCCCTTCACAATGTGCTGTTAAAACCCAACCTTTGGCAAGGAAGACTCTGTTAAATATATAACTGATCTCCATTTGTTTATTTGTAATTTATTACACTATTTGAAAACAGTGTCTAATTAAAAACTGAATGAAAATGGACTAAGATTATATTTTTTTCTCTTCCTTCTGGAGAATTGGTGACAATTAGCAGCAACTCCCAGAAACTCCGCAGCAGCTGGCCATTGTCGCGCGTCTCTCCACGGGTGGTTTCTACAACGACACGACTGAACTGATGTCATGACTCACTGGCCGTGAGATGAGAGATGGCACAGAGGGAAGGAACATCACATTAATTCAAAAATTCATATTTCATAAGCGTGGCGAGGAAGTGAAGATGCTGGGGGCCGACAGCTTTGTCTGGATTTTGCCAGGAACAGCTGGTCTGCATTTGCAGCAGCAGACTGAGAGATCGGACTCGCTCTTTGCGCCGTTTGATTGAGCACAACTTTGCTGTGTCACGCCTGAGTTCCTGGGGTCAGCTGTTGGGTTTTCTCCATGTTACTACACTGCTCCAAACCACCCTGAACAGTAAAACCCACACCACAGTCCATCAGCTCGCAGTTATGATACAACTACCAAAATCGACCACAAAAATCACTACATGACACAATACGGCTCTAATAAAGCATTGCATGTGAACTCCTATAGACATTTTGGCTAAGGTTCTCTACCTCTACTATGTGTAGCATCTAGCTAATCATCAGGCTAGGTGTGTTAGCATGAAAAAAGCTTTGAATTCTTAAAGATTAGTGCTGGGAACCATGGCAGATGTTTAGGAGGAGTTCTGGTGGGGTTTTTTTCCTTTCATCCACAGCCTGGAGTAAGGCGTCTTCAGTTAAGGATCACTGAGCAGGTGGAAGTGATTGTCAAAAGGCGGATTGCTACGTTTCCTATGATTAATGTGTAAGCCCTAGCTTTGTAAGCAGCAGGAGGCTAGAGGAGGGGGAATAGTTTAAAAATCAGCTCCCCGTTGACGGATGTCTGTCTGAACCAGAGACTGTCTCTCTCTCTCTCTCTCACACACACACCCACCCACACACACACACACACACACACACACACACACACAGAAACACACTAAATCCCAGTCAAATGTACATTTTGTAGGTGATCTAATGAATCCAAGGTGATGTCTGTGTTAGGAGTTTAACACAGTGCCATAATTTGCATTTTAATCAGAATTTGGTGTGGATTTACTTGTTTATTTTCTTATTCATAGTTTTAGTGTTTATTACATCCCAGAAAGATCAGAACATTTTGCTGGACACACTAGTAGATCTTTGCTGAAATCAGGGTCCAGTTTATAGAAACATGGTTTTATTTTGGAGCTCAGTAAGGCAGTGTGCTGATCAGTACAACAGTGACGAATAACAATAGACATGCTGCACCTCATTGAATGAGACTTCCCTTTTGTTTAAGTGCTGTCCTTAATTTAGCCTTGAACTACTCAGCTTTGCTGATATATTTTCTGAGGTCATGAGGTCAGGTCAACAGATTAGGCAACACCAAGGAAAGCAGAGAGGAAAGGAAGCTTCAATTGTTCAGACACAGCCAGCGATCCACAAAACCCAGACAAGTTTGCTGTGAATCCAGACCTCCTAAGCGTGAGTCTAAGAAACGGGTGAGTCGCAAGTGCCTTCCAAAACCATTTCAAAAGAATCATATTCACATTTATATGAAATGTATTCATTTTTGGTCACATGCCAACTCTGTATATTAGATAAGTTATTAGTCATATAAGCCATATAAGTTATTAGACTGTTTACTTCAGCACTATTCAGGTGGGACCTGACTGAATGCATATTTTTTTCTGAATCTGAATGACATTTTAATCTACAGACTTAAATTTAAAATTTATGAAACACTGTTACATAACAAGTATAATCAGTGCAGGTTACACTTAATATACAGTACTGTGAATAAATCTTAACTTACTGCACAAACTGTTTAAAGCCATTTACATGAGCAGTGAGGGACTTTCTGCTAGCAAATACACCAGTTAACATGCAAACAAGAAAGCATTAAATAATATCAAGATTTGTTTTGTTTGTAAAAAGTACTTAGAGTTTTGTGAGCTGGTTTGAAGAACACAGGTTCAGTTCCAGATTTCACCTCAATGCTTCCAACCTGTGTTTGGATTTGTGAAACTTCATCAGCAGCTCCTGATTTAATTTGATGAAGTATTGATTGAGCTGAACCAGCAAGACCGAGCTCCTCTTCATCAAAAGGAGCTTCATCTTCATCATTAACCAAGCCACAACCTCATCATTTCTGTTGGGAACTTGGTTATCGTCCCTACTAAGAAGGTAAGAAATCTTGGTGTTATGCTAGATCTGTCTTTCTCACCACAGGTTGACCAGATCTCCAGAGCATGCAGATACCTTCTCTACAACATCAGAAGAATCCGACCCTTTCTCACCATGAAAGCTATGCAGATACTTGTCCAGTCCCTGGTCATCTCCAGACTGGACTACTGCAACTCTCTACTGGCTGGACTTCCATTGAAGGTAACAAAACCACTTCAGCTGATTCAGAATGCAGCTGTGAGGTTAGTCTTCAATGTTCCAAAGTTCACACACACCACACCTTTACTAAGGAACCTTCACTGGCTCCCTGTGGCCACTCCCATTAAGTTCAAGCCCTTAACACTTTTAAGGCCAAGAATGGACCACCATACATAACAGCATTGATCAAACAACATATCTCTTCTCGTCCTCTCAGGGCTTCAAGCACGGCTCGTCTTGAGCCTCCGCTGCTCAAAAGAAGAGGGAGACATGCGTCAAGACTCTTCTCAGTCTCGGCCCCCCAGTGGTGGGATGAACTCCCTCTTCCGATCAGGTCTGTGGAGTCCCTCGCTGTCCTCAAAACCCACCTCTTCAGGGAGCACCTTGGAGACTAACTATGTCTCTCGTTTTTTCTGCTTGCATACCCCCCCCCCCCAAAAAAAAAAAAAAAACCCTCTCATCCCCATCGCTTCCTTACTTTTGTCTTAACTTCTGACTTTTCTTTGACAGGTTTTGTTTAGGTGTACCTAGTGTGCAGTAATTTGGTTGAATAATGGATGTTGATTTAAGTTTAGCTTTACAGGTGTGAGAAACAGATGTGGACTTGAGCACTGATGTACGTCGCTCTGGATAAGAGCGTCAGCTAAATGCCGTAAATATAAATGTAAATGTAACCAGGTATTTGAGGTATTTGATGAGAACTATAGTGTGATACCGGGCTTCTATGAGGAGAGATCTGGGAATGATTAAGCAAATACATAGATGTACATATTTACTGTATTGATATTATTTGTATATATTCTAACATTAGCTTTTAAAGCATATACTGCTCAGATAAACAGGTTTTAGAAATAATGTTCTCAGGTGTTTTGCATGGTACTGTGTTTTTTTTTTTTGTATTCTGTGGCTCTGATGCTGAGGCTGACTGATGCTACAATTAGGGTACGAAGCTTCCCGGGCTGGTCATATGGAGCGCGCTGCACTGCTGCTGTGAGGCTTCAGCTGTCAGCGCTGAAAATGTTTTAAATATAATGTTTTAAGGTGTCTAAGGCTTTTGTTCAGTACTTTATATTTAGGTCAACTTTACATCCCATACAAAGCAACTACAGTGGACCATCCACTTTTTCTTGTTGCCGATAACTCCCCTAAAATGGTGCCACTTTACAATTAGATGGCCATTATAAAGGGTTTATAAATGATTTATTATAAGGTTCTTAATTAGGTTGTAGATAGTTTATAAATTATTAATAAGCAGTTATAAACAAGCTATAACAGTTGTCATACATTGATGTGGGCTCGCTATTTGGCAAGTTCTGGTGTTTCATGTTCTGGTAGTAGCATGTTAACAAAGGCCTGACAGTTTAACACTCTGCTCAAGAAAGGAACAAGATAAGCTCAGCATCTTATAAAACAGTGAGCCTGAATCAAGGTATGAAAACTGATAGAACTTGTTTATAACTGCTTATTAATGATTTACAATACAATGTGTAAATGCCAAGAGTGTGTAAAGTTGATGTGGCAGCTACTTTTAACCATCTAAAATATCTAAACATATATTTTGTATTTATTTTTAGTTGCTGCATATTTCAGTGTGTTATATAGTTAATTATTGCTCTTTCTAATATGCATAAAATAGGTTAGAAATATTCCATGAGTAGGTGTGTCACAGTTTAGATCTGTAAAGTGACATTACTGCAGGACGTCTGTCATGATTAAGGCTAAGATGGATGTCTTTATAAATGTCAGAGATGGGAGTGTCTACTCCATATATGTGCTGTGATCACACTGAAAAGTTTACTACGTAATACATAGCTGTGCCTGCTCACAGGTAGGAAATGATCTGAAATTGATTGTGTTTAGTGTAATCTCTCTTTAGCATTGCCAGTAGCCAAGGAGTTTATAGCCAACCATCAAATACCACATAAAATCAAACTACAGTTAAAGTGTTTAAAACTTTAAACAGCTTTAAAGTGATTGACGTTTTGGGCTTATCGGCTTGACCTGGACTTAGAGAAGGCATGAATGCTGTCGAAAAAGGGTACTGTACACGTGCACCAAAGGTACAAACAATGTAAGTGTACTGTACACTGGTCTTAAGGTCCAATTGTGCACCTTAAAAAGGTTTACATTCACTTTCCCAGCAGAAAGGGACATAGTTGCATCTTTTAATATTGTAACATTTTAAAAGTTAAGAATTGGTGTGTCAGTGCAGCAAAGTCAGTGCAGCAAAGTTGCAATGAAAGATGATGCAATTATTGTCCCTATCTAAAGGTACTGATGACATACCCTAGAGGGTATAACCCCAGAGATGTGAGGTGTACCACCACAGGGATAGTATAGTATCTTTTTTCTGAGAATATAAACACATCCCCAAGCATCTCAATGCATTTTACTAAAGGCAAAAATGAAGCATATGATATGTGGACATGCACATCATTCAGTTTTAAGATGTGAAAGCTAGAGATGCTGCTAGAATTTTTTTGTAAACGAACATAACACTCTGGACCTCCAAAATTATATAATATTCATTTTAGATCCCTCTGTCAGTGCTGGGCCCTCATAATCATCCTAAATGCCTCCCCAGTTACAGTACCCCTGCTAAAAGCATCGGTAATCATAGAAAAGACACAAGAACAGACAGTCCGCAAAAAGTTACTTGCATGACAGATTGAGACGGGACCACAAATCCCAACCAACAGTATCTAAATGGCACATTTCCCCTCTACATGAGCTGCAACTCTAACATGCAATTAAGCACAAAAGTTTGAACACTAGATGTGCCATAGTCATAACCTTTACACAGGCCACATTTTATCTTTTCATTTGTCTCCAATATGTTAAATCCAACAAATAAACAGCAAATGTGCATTAAAATGTGCCGATTTTCACTTTCGGAAAATCAGCAAAATGTGTCCGTTGACTGCTTTTGTATGACAGTAGTTAATCCGTTACATCCTGAGAGGCTGAACTGGGCCCACAAGTCAGTTACTCACTCTAATAACTGCATAACTAACATATCACTTCAAATTATTAACCGAATAAAACGCCTCGGGGGTTAAAAAAGTACAGAAAGAGCACCAGAGCGACTCCCTGCACTGGAGCTGCTCCACAGCACGAGCCTTATCTGAGGAAAACACGCTTAATATGCACAGTCACCACAATCCACCGTGCTAACGGGATTAATATTCCTTTTTAGCGGGTTCCCGCTCCCCATGCAAAGGCATGTACCTCACTCAGTCTGTGTGTGTGAGTGCATTTGTGTGCCTGTGTTACTGATGAGCGAGGAAACAGTGGGGGCTTTGGGGTTACTGTAAATACGTACACACGCATGCATGCATTCATAGGGGAGTCAGCACATTTTGCCTGTAGCAGACTCAATCCTGAGCATCTTACCTTTCTCTGGAGGTGCAGACAGCACTGTGTGTGTGTGTATGTGTGTGTGGATGTGTGTGTGTGCTGCGCTCTTTGTTATGGGGACGATGCTTTCCCTCCAATGCGACACTGTAGCTCCTGCAGACATTACAGCGACTGCGAAAATCGGCTGATGGGAATAAACAGAGGGCGAGAGAGAAAGAGAGAGAGAGAAAGAGAGAGAGAATGGAACAGAAAGCATCAGCATAAGCACCCCCCCCACACACACACGCTCACAAGCTCCCTCGCTCGCTCTCTCTCCTTTCCGTCCTCACCGGCAGACAGATAAGAGCGCAGCTACAGACGGGCAACCGAGGACAAGCGAGGGAGGAAAGGAGGCGAAGTTTGGGAGGAAAGGGTGCCTTTTTAACCTCCACAGGCTAATGTTACAGATGTGTAAAGCGAGCGATGGCCCTTCTCATCAACTCGCTCTCTTTTGCTCGCTTATGCTCTGGCTACACCCTCTCTCCTGCCTCGCTCACTGGAGCTGAGTCCAGACATGGCTGGGACTGATTTAGGTCAGCGTGTCTGGCTCAGTGCTGTGCGCTCTCTCCCTCTCTCTATTCACCGTACGTGACCTGGCATGGAGTCATTTCAACATTCGGGGAGCGCCAAGCCGAATGGGAAGAAACCGCAAGATCTAGAACCAGAACAAGAGGGATGAGCAGGACCGGCCCATGCAAACAGGCCGAGCCAGACCGAGGTCCGAGCGCAGTCGGAAACGGCAAAGATGAAATACGACAACGGAGACGCACAGCGTCATCATCCTTGCTGTAGAATCTGATGGTGGACGCAGATTTGTCTCTGTCTCACTGCCTCTCTGTGTCTCTCTTTCTCACAGGCAGTGCAACTGTGAGCCACAGAGCCACTGCAGCAGCATCAACTGGAAATTCCAGACCACAAATTCTTTGTTTTTTCCCCGAGACAACAGCGTAATTCCAAGTTTGTGCGATCTGTTGGGTTTTTTCCCCCTCGTCATCCCGTCTCCGCTGCTCCACCTGAAGAAAACGATCTCGCTTGAGCCCATATCTGTGTTTTTCGGTACCGGGCACAGACCCCGGACCCGGAGTCCGGAGAATGCAGCTGTGCGCTCCTCTGCCTCCGTCTGTAACCGTCTGGCTGTTCCGCACTGCGTCTGGGAGGAAAGGGAAGGGGGGAAAAAAAAGAAAAACTCCAGAGCGTCTAGCCGGAGCGCTGGCACTCACGAAAGCCAGCAGCAGCTCCGTGACACAGCAATCAGCTGACCTGCCGTGTCATCCTCCACCGTCCACCCTGAGCACAGACTCATGGATGCTGGAAAGTTTTCGGGGCGTGGTGCCACCTGACTACGCCCTCTCGCCTTTTCTGGAGCACGCCAACAAATGGCAGCGGCGATCCCGATGAACAAACAGAAGACGGGCTGATAACCCACACATCTCTTTGTTTTTTTCCCCTGCATTGTGTTCCCTCTCTCTCTCCCTCTCTGTCTCTCTCCGCTCTGTGTCTCGTTTTCATTTGCCCTCTCCTTCTACTTCCTCGCTCTCACTCTCTGCCATAAAGTTCCTCTCTTTTCAAACCCTCTATCTTGTTCGCTCCTCTGTCTGTGCGTTTCTGCCAGCCCTGTTAAACTGTCAGCTGAGCTGTCACTGAAAATCTCAAAATTTTCATTGTGCATCCTCCAAATCTCAAAGAGACCTAGACCACAGCTGGCTCTCCACATCTGTATCCAGGGCGTTCAAGACTTTCCATCACTCACTCACTCATTTACTGCTGTGAAGCACAGGAGTCCAATTTGTTTTCTTTGCACAGCCAGGAAGCCTGCAAGAGCCACAGCAGACATTAAACGGTCTATTATGGCACAAAAGTCTACTCTAGTCAAACAGTACTTCTGGCAGAGACAGTGAGAGAATTCTGCTACACGACAAAAAAAGGAACAGAGGAGAGCTATTTAAGCTCATGAATAAAAAAATCCACACACATTCCATTTCATTTAAATCTGTTCATATATGATGAAATGAGCCCCTTCCTTTTAAGCTCTGCTACAGTCTAACACTTTTCAGACTTTAATTCTCTGTCTCACTTATGCTTGACTCACTGGACGAGACAAAATCTTTTGCTGACACACAACCATGTGTTTAACACACCAGCTCAACAAATAAAGGCTTTTTCACTAGAAAAAATTAAACATGCTCAACATATACTCGCCATGCTCTTTGAGTAATAACCTCAGTGCAACATAGCAATGACTTTGACATGGGCCTGCAAATTTGCTCTAGTTAAAATACAGCTTCAGAACAAGCCCAAGTTCAACATGACCTAACTCACAGGATCAGGTTTTGAATACAAATCAAACTGTAGCCTTAAGTTTTCTGTCAGAACTCACTTAAGGCCAACAAAACTGACTGGACTTAACTGCGGTCCAACAAAACTCTGATTGGACCTCACTCGAGGCCAACAAATTCTGACTGGACCAAACTGCAGCCCAGTAAAATTTTATCTGGACCCAACTGCAGTCCAACAAAATTGTCTCTGAAACTGGCTGCAGTCCAACAAAATTCTATCTGGACCTGACTGTGGGCCAACAAAGTTCTGTCTGGACTCGACTACAACCCAACAAATTTTGACTGAACTCAAGTGCAGCCTCAACAAAATTCTGACCAAACTTGATTGTAGCCTAACAAAATTCTATCCCAACTCACTAGCTCAACAGAATGTTCCCTGTAGACTGATGAAACCATGTCTGAAACCGATTGCTGAATGATGAAAATCTGTCTGAACCTGATTGTAGCTGGTCAAAACTCTATTCAAACCTGAATGCAGCTCATCAAAATTCTGTACAGTGGTTTGACAAAACTGAAACCGATCAGTTTCAGTGGTCTGAATCCAACTGGATCAACAGATTTCTGTCCCAACACAACTTTAACCATAAAATTCTGATTGAATCTGATAATCCTACAAGCAGAAAGCATTTAAAATGGCTCTGTGTGGTATCAAAAACTGTTCCACGATTGTTACAAGTTGGATAACTTTCAAGTCCTAAAGAATTCAATGAGCAGTTTTTTTGGTTTGTTTTGGTTTCATAGGGTCCTTTAAACAACAATCCACATACAGCATAAACAGTTTGGTCCAGAATGATTGACCTTCTTGATCATTTACTTTTAAAAAGTCACAGAAAATAAACATAATACCTAAAATGGTTCATGTGGGGAAAAACTAAGGGATGGATTCTTATCTTTTGACTGTGTTCATGAGTAGGAAAGTTGCAAGTTAGCAAATGCATCAAGTTTAGATCCTTGTGGGTATAGGACCAGTTCTCTGGGCACAAATTTTTAGCTGGGACTAAACTGGAATGCCATTGATAAATTATCTGGGAAAGCAGCTCATCGAATTTGGAGAGATCTAAGTGAGGGCCAAATCACAGACTTTGGTGAAGTGACTGTTTTCATAGTTTTTGCAGCGTGTTTTGGTAGCAACACTGTATTACATTCTTAAAAATAAAGCTTTAAGAAAAGGTTTTTTGTGTGATACTGTCGAAGAAGCAATTTATGTTTCATAAATGAGACGTGTAAAGTGTAGAACCTTTCAACTGATGCTCTTCAAAAGGCTCCCCAGTGTCACAACCATCTAAACACTGACCACTGGGATATCTTGAGTCCAACCTTGGTGGTACCTCACCCATCCAGGTCTGGAAGCCTGACGGAACGCAACTGGCTTCACTCTCTCCGGGAGGACCCTCCCTCTTCCCCACCATTCAGCATGATGCTAGCCAGCGTGGGCATCTGTGAACTGACAAAACAGATTTGGTGGTTAGCATGTTGAGCTGTCTAATGACGTTAGTGACAGTTTGAAAAGATGTGATGGGGCTTCACACGATTTGGAGGAAGCACACGCTGGTCTTTGACCTGTGATATGGTGGTAGTATTGTGTTACTGGATGAGTCCTAGCAAATGGGTGGAATCGAAAAAACTGAAAAATATCTAAAAAAAAAAAAAAAAAAAGAAGATGAACCATTTTTATAGAAGATATAAAGGTATGAACTTGCAAACAATGTAAAGGTTCTTGGAAGAAGAACCTTAATGTGATGGAAAAGTACCTGTCTCATTTACAAGACATGGTTCTTCAGGGAAATAAATTGGTTCTTCTGTGGCAATGATTAATTAACGCATTGTGGCACCATTTTTTAAGAGTGTAACTACAGTTAATCAGTGATGATGAGAGCTATGTTGAACATGTTCAGGTCTTCACGGCTGGAGATATATAAGAAAGTGTGCACTGTGATATCTAACTCTGGACAGGATTTGTGTCTTTTCCTCCGTGTGGATTGGTGAGATCTTTCTGTAATCACTCGTTTTAGCTTGTTCAGTGGCAGACTCAATCTGTGGAGTAGCAGTGATGGCTTGTCCCATGTTAGATTAAACTGCTACAACAATCCTTCTTTTGCCCAGTCTCGACACACTCTCAATTAACCAATTTTTCACTCTTCGAGACATATGTTGATGCTAGCTGGCACAAACTGGACACATCCTTAAACCATGTGTCATGTTGATGCTCAGCCCATTTTCTAAAATGTATGTTGCTTAACCGCCACATTACTGCAGCTGCACTGGCTAAAAACATACTAAAGTATTTCTCTTCTGCTTACAACCATGTGGAAAAACATTGATTTCCTGTCTTCTTAGATTTATACCAAATGCTAAAATTGCCATAGCCAGCAAAACAGGCCTTGGAATGTTTTTCTCAGAGTCAACATAAGTCCTTTTAAAATCATTTTCATTTTCAGATTGACTTGGTTATTTAGTATCAGCTGTTTAAAACATTTAGAATCACTTTAAAAAAATACTTTGTCCTTATTTCTACCTGTTTTCATCATATGGTGGTCCTTGAGTTACAACAGTCTTGACATACAATGTTTCGAGTTTACAACGCTCACTCCCACTCGGCTTATACCGTTAGCCTCGTACTGACGGACGACGTGGGTGAACTAGTTTGGTTGCTCGCGGTGGGAGAATACACAGTAACGCGGCGTGTGAGTGAGGGAGTTTTCCTTTTCCTTTTTCTGTGGCTTAGTTGTGTTTTTATGATTATACAGCTGTGTTAGGATTGGTAAGTGGCTAGTGTGTGTTTCGACTCACACCCAAATTCGGGTTACATCACTGTTGAAGGAACGGATCTGTGTCGTAACTTCAGGACCCACTGTATTCATTAGTTTAGCTGATTAGTTTCATTTTCAGCTAAAGTTCATTTAGAACATGACTCACTCTAAAATATTAGAACATGGCCCACTGGTCCTTAACTCCAGCCCCTCCTCCTTCCTCTCAGAAACAATGCTCATGCTCACCTCTCACACTAAACATGTACTGAAGCCAGTCTATGGAACTCATTGGTTTCAGCTTAGTACATTTACCAACAGCCAAACTAGCTTTAGTCAAACAAGTTGACTAGAAATCTCTTTCTCTTTTTGCCTCTCGCTCTCTCTCTCACTCCATAGGCTAAAGCAACAGGTGTCAGAATACCTAGCACAGCAATACAATGCCATCTTGGCATGTGCCAATATGTCTAATATGTCTCATAACAGAAATATGATAAAATAGTAAGAAAAGGAATGTATTCTGGGTTCTTTGAAAACCAGTTTACTTGCTATATATACAGCTCTGGAAAAAATAAGAGACCACTGCGATTTCAATTTAAATTCAGTATCTCTGAGAGTATGACAACCATTCCATGCCAGTGTCTGTTAAATTCCTACACAAGCACCTCATTCTGCTTTATGAGGTACTGAT
>JBBIGA010066777.1:0-12215 GCA_037576975.1 Alestes dentex
GAGAGAGAGAGAGAGAGAGAGAGAGAGAGAGAGAGAGAGAGAGCGCGAGAGAGAGAGAGAGAGAGAGAGAGAGAGAGCGAGAGAGAGAGAGAGAGTGTCTCCACGCCAGAAAAAGCAGGAAACAGAGCTCCCTTAAGACAAAGCTGACGGAAACCTTACGGGCCTGGATCACCTGTCTGTGCAAACATCCTCCATTCACACACACACACACACACACACACACACGTCAAACTCTTCCAGTATAAAACAAGCTTGTAATACATTTTACAACTGACCTGTCCAGGCTTCACCCTCACATGCATTCCCGCATAGCAACTGTTAGTAGGTTGGACAAGCTTTACAGACTGCTGTCTGGATAGGTGGGCAACTGCACTATAATAATGATCCCCATCCCAACATGTTTGTTTCTGAACAAACATCATTTTCCTCACAGTGACTAAACCTGAAGAAATCAGGACTTGTCTTGTAACCAGTATAAGTACATATACTTGAAGAAAATCGAGGAATCAGTCAATCTTGAGCCATCCCTCATTTCTTTGTATGCTGCTTTGAATCACCTTGTTGGTGTAAAAAATACTGTTTACTGCATGTCAAACTGTGTTTTCTTTAGGATGTTGAGCAAATTAAATAAAAATAAATAGGAACAAATGTTTTATTGAGACAGGCTACAAAGCGGCAATCAGATGCTCCTGAATGGAATGAGCCTCTGCTGCTCAGCACCGTGCCCAAACATAAACAAGACGAGGGGGCGTGGCGGACGAGGGCCGCACGTCACAGCTTTTTTTGTGGCAATATATTATTTTTCATGCATTTTAGTGCTAAAATATTACAAAAAATATAATTTACTAATTTTGTAACAAATATTAATGTAAATTCAGCTATATTTCCATATAAAATATAACTATACATGTTTTGGTACTGTCCAGAGAACACAAAGAATAAGCGTCTTGGGATGGTGAAATACCGCTGTACTCAGAGGCGGGAGGTTTGAAAGTAGCTGCAGTCCAGAATTTCCCCTTTGGAGCGTCTCGAGCGTTCTCGTGTTTTTCGTTTTGTTCTTCCTAAAGCTTTGTATTTTTATTACTGTAAAGTAAATTAACTGTATTTAACCTGCTTATGCCAAAGAAAATGTGTGCATGAATTACAGTACAGTCTATACAAGGGTAACATCGGTATTTACATTTACACGGAAGACAGGAGTTCAGTGTAAACTGTACAGAACACATACGGGTTTACCTTTACATTTTCTTTAAGGTTAATGTATTAAGCTGAGTTTAAAATGAAATTAAAGGCTTTTGGGAGCATATTTGGGGCGTATTTAGGGTTTGCATTATAAAAATAGGCATTTTTAGTTTTTTTTTTCCCCTAATCACAAATTTGCGGCTTTTCATTTTACGCAGGTGCCCCTGGAACGTAACCACTGTGATTGTCGGGGGTTTACTGTACACATATACGCACACATACAAACATATCTGCGGGAGGAACGGACTGCAGCTGATTGCATTGGAGTGGGAGGGGGGGTTGATTCTAAAACAGCTGAAGCTTAACGTTATCCTGATTCCCAGTCAGACAATCACCTGCATACTAAAAGTAAAAAATTACATTAAATTTACAAAAAACCCTACAGACATACTATCCCAACAGTGAGACCTGTCCCCCATACACAAAGGTCCAAGTGTAGAGACTTTGCGTTGTAACATTCAGCCTTATCCCTGTAGTACAGACCAGATAAACATAAACTAATAAACGAATACACAAAGCATCAAACAAACATCCAATATACACAATATAAAAGCCAAATAAACACCAAACATAAACAGAATCCAAACAAACATCAAATAAGTACCAAATAAATATCAAATAAACATGAAAAGTGTAAAAGTTATGCGCTACTGTTTCTCATTAGATTGAAAGGGATGTTCTGAAAAGCTTGTCCAACCTAGCAACAGTAACAAGGAAGGGACATATTTGTGGGTGCAGCCTGGATCAGAATGTAGGTTTTCTCTCTCTCTCTTTTCACTATCTGTGTGTCCCTCCTGCATCCCATCTCTCACCCTCTTCTCCACAGGTATTTTGTTGTAGTAACGGATGGAGTCTTTGCCCAGAAAGTCGAATTCGACCACAAAGTCCTGACCATCCAACTCTGGGAACAGTTTAATGTGCTCCACCCTCAAAGAGCAGCAGCCAACAGTATCTGCCGTCTCGCCCTCCTCCTTCTCATTCCCAGCTCTCAGAGCCAGCTACAGAGAGATAGAAAGAGAAAAGACAGAGAACACCAGAGAGAGAAAGACAAGGCAGAGAGAAAGAGCAAGACATAGAGAAGATAAGCAGAGAGAAAAAGAGAAAGAGAGAGAAAGAAAAAGTCAGAGAGAGAGAGAGAGATTCACATTAGTTTTGCAGTAGATGTTGAATAATACATCTTCAGATTAAAAGGCCCATTTTCTAACAAAACACCCACCACACACCGTGCGTGTGTACTTTTACCTTATCAATAAAGTACAGGGCGACAGCTCTCTGTCTGATTCTCATCTCTTTGCTTTTCCAGTCATCGCGGTACTGTGCTCTGATCCGCTCCACACACTTCTTCAGCCTCCGCGCCGTTTCATACTTCTGCCAGTCCTTCTCTCCCTGCAACACAGACATATACACACGCACACACAGTTGTAATACTGTTTTAAGGAAGTTTTTTCACTAAACAAGACCAGAAGCCCAGAAAACACTAAAACTCCGGATGACATTGTGAATTGGAGAGGCATTTTACTCGCACAACATCGTGCTTTTACTGCCTTTGTTGTTTATTTACAAAATATACAAAACTGTGCAAAGGCCTCGAGCCCCCTCCCCCATTTTGCCATATTTTGCTTTGAATCACCTTGTTGGTGAAAAAATACTATTTACGTCTGTCTTATCTTTGTCATATTTAATATATTAAATGAACGGAACAAATTTTGCTAAAGCATGTTACAAACAGGCTGCAAAGGTTACAAGGTGTCCAGTGTTCCAACCACGCAGCGTTCAGCACCACCAGTATACTGATCACCGCCTGATCATCTGGAATCATCTGCACCTGTTTCTTCACTGGTTCAGGCCTTGAATTAGATATGCGTTGTTATGCTTGAATGACTCACACATATGTCACAAAAAAAACATTCCTCTGAAACTGGTCAGGTTCAGGGACTGGACTGAAAATGAGAGTCTTTAAAAGTCCTTCAGGAAGCCTGGAGAACTGTTCCTCAATACCACATAAAAAATACTAGAAAGTCTAGATCTTTGGAAGCAAAATATGAAGATTTCTGTGCTGTTGTTCAGTGTTCCAGAAGTACTGACCGTTCCCATCATCTAATCAGGAAAGAGGGCGTCCTGTAGCCCAGCTTTGCTTGATTTTTACAGCTGTGCTGCTTTTATCGCTGTGAAGCAACAGCTGCTGCAGTGAAGAGCAGCTCAAGCTGCAACCAAAACACATTCAGTTCTTGCTCTTCTTCTCCTAAGAGTTTACAGAAGGACTCAAATCAAAAGCAGAATCCTGTTTCCCCCTATACTCACACACAAACACACACACCCACACAGCAGCCTTTAGAACATGAGATGGTGTAAAATGTTGATGATTTCCTGACGTTCTCTGAGCAAGAAGATGATTCATCGTCTCTCCCTCTCTCTCTCTCTCTCTCTCTCTCTCTCTCTCTCTCACTCTCACTCTCTTTCTCTCTCTCTCTCACACACACACACACACACACACACACACACACACACACACAGCTGTACTTTTCTAATGAAGACATTCAGAGGGTCTTAGTCCAGCTGCCCCACCCTGTCATGCTTGGCACATTCCTCCACGTCTCTCCTCCATCTTTTTGTTGTCACTAAGTGTGGCTGTGATCTCGGCCTTTTCTTCCCGCTCACTGCGTCCCATGCAAACTCCTTTTCTCCTTTTTTCCAGCTCCTAATCCCCCCCTCCTTTTCCGCAGACAGCCATTAGTGCCGGGGCTCTTAGCGTCTTTGATGCTTCTGTGAGGATTTGAGGAGGCATTAAGTGTCATTAACGGCGGCCCCATTTATCACCTGCCTGCCAGGCGAGCGCTCAGAGGCTTTATCTGCTCAACCTGGACAAACATCTGAGCCACGGATGGACAGAAGAGGAGATGGATGAGTGAATGGATGGATGGATGGATGGATGTAAGGATTGGATAGGTGGATGGATGGGTAGATGGGGGATGGATTAATTTATGGAGGTATGGATGGATGGATGGAAGGATGGGTGGATTGGTGGGTTGATGGGTGGATGGATGGATGGATGGATGGTTGGATGGATGGGTGGATGGATGGATGGATCGGTGGCTGGATGGATTGGTGGCTGGGTGGGTGGCTGGATGGATGGATGGGTGGATGGGTTAATGAATGGATGTATGGATGGATAGAAGACTGGATGGATTGGTTGAAATGAATGGGTGGATGGATGGACTAATGGATGGATAAATTGATGGAAGCAATGGTGGATGGATTGGTGGATGGATAAATTACTTAATGCATGGATGGATGGATGGATGGATGGATGGCTGAACTGATGGATGGATCTATGGATGGATAAACAGATGAATGGATGAACAAATGAATGACAGATGGATGTATGGATGGGTGGAAGGATAAATAGATAGATGGAAGGATGGTCAGATGGAAAGATGGACAGCTATATTATCGTGTCCTTAACCATTTTGATATTTTGCTACATTAAATTTACATTTTTTCTGCTTGTTTAAACAAACCACAACTGCTAAAATATTAACAGTACTCAAGAGAAAGTATTTTGGGGTGTAAACACTATACAAGAGTGAAAGGCTATGATATCTTGTCATAATGTTCCTATTCTGGGCAGTAATCACGTTAAATTATTTAAATGGTAACCTGGTCTAGGAATTCATGGTCAGAGCATGCTACTATGACATCTACTTATCTAAAGTATACACCAGCATTTGTAAACATAGCATAGCACAATGGATTTATTTAGACTTTATATTTTAAATTGTCCCTGTCTTGGTGCAGAAAACACATAAGCAATTTCCTCTGGGATCAATAAAGTTTTCTGATTCTGATTCTGATACTTCACTGTCCAGCTGAATTCAGGCAGTATCTCAGCAGAGGCATTAAGTGAGTTCCTGCCCACATCATCTTTTCATCGCCTGCTGCCCTGGCCTTCCTGTTAATCCCTCAGTACTAATGGGGCTCACTTTGCCAAACACGATTGCTCTGAGGACAGTCCAGCCCGGCCCAGGCCTTTACATAATGCCCCCTTTGTGGTCCTGGAGAATGGGGGCTGATGACAGCACTGGGGTCTGGCGGATTCCCATGAACGAGGAGGAATCCGGACAATGCGAGCATGTACGGCCTGGCCTGGAAGACTGACCCCAACATGCACTTGAGCTGGACATGAAATTCAGCTGTACAGTAGTAACACATGCTCACATGGGACAAAGGCCGACTTCAGATTGGGGTTTATGGAAGGAAACTAATGGAAAGTGATATTCTTTTTAAAAAGTGATAAAAAAAAAAAAAAGAAATTCTTGAATTTGCATGATTGCCACCCTATTCATTGTTCTTTACATTGACAAAAAAAGACTAGCTTCACATTCATGCGTAATATCATGCAACAACACTACTTATGCCCCTTATATCACTACGGTAAACTCCTGCTTATCGCAGGGATGACGTTCCAAGAGCACCCGCGTGTAGTGAAACACCGCGAGTATGCCATGTGGTAAAAAAAAATGCCTATTTTTATAGTGTAAACCCTAAATATGCCCCCAAATATGCTCCCAAAACACTTTAATTTCATTTTAAACTCAGCTTAATACTTTACCATTAAAGAAAATGTAAAAGTAAATCCATATCCGTACTGTACAGTTTACACTGAACTCCCGAAATACTAGAATGTAAAATACTGATGTTACCTGTATATAGACTAGAAAATTCATGCACGTGCATTTTCTTTGGTATAAGCAGGGTAAATACAATAATAAATTAATTTTATTTACAGTAATAAAAATACAGGGCTTTAAGAAGAACAAAACGAAATACACAAGAACACTCAAGATAGAGGAAATTCTGGACTGCAGCTGCCAGAGATACGTTACAGGGCAGCAGCCAATTAGCAGCAAGGAGAAATAAATAACGTTCTCGGATTGGCTACTTTCAAACCACCCGCCTCTAAGTACAGGTGACTGCGAAGCCTGGGCCTCGTGCTGGGTTGTTTATGTTTGGGCACGGCGCTTAGCAAGACAATCAGATGCTGAGCAGCAGAGGCTCATTCTGTTCAGGTGTCTGATTGCCTTGATAACTGCCGCGCCCAAACATAAACAACCAGCTCAAAGACAAGGGGCGCATGGCGTAATTCCAAAACATTATTTGCGTTACTAGTAAACAATTTCAGCAGTAATTTTATTTACTCATATGTAGTATTTATATCCACCTCTCTTTCTGACCGCAGCATTTTGTGTGTATAATATAAAATTAGTATTTTGCTTTCAGAGTATTTTCAGAGAATTTTTCTGGAGAGTTTTATTTTGACTTTATATTATATTTTATATTGTTCTTTTCTCTGTGTCTCTGTGTGTCTGTGCAGTTCTAACATAAGACATTTCCTCCAGGATCAATAAAGTTTTCTAATTCTGACATTTCAAAATTCCACCGAAACCTACACTACTAAAGTACAAATTATTAAAAAAATTATTTCACATATTTCAGTCAAATCAACCAGTCTCTCTTTGTGGGTCTTTCCACCATAGAGAAACAAAAACCCTGTCCCACTGTTGACAAAACAAATATGCCTGAAACAATTGACAAAATGTACCCCATCAAAATTGAGAGTACAAATTCTTCATTCCCAATATTTCACATATAGTGCCTAAATCAAATTGAACAGGCTGTCTTTACAGGTCTTTCTACCAAACTACCAACAGTTAAAAAGAAGGTAGAAAGAAGGTTTGCTCTTGACAATGACAGAATGTTAACACAACATGATTATAAAAACTTTGGGATGTCACTGTTCCAGCTCTACTCACTAGTAGTATTTCCCCTGGAAACATTTCTCCATGGTGAAATGCCCACCAAAACCTTCAGCAATAAAAAAATAACTGACAAATCAACAAAAATGAATGCAATGTTTGGGAAAACAAACCCCATCCCACTGTTGATGAAACAAGTACACCTGCAACGAGTAACTAAATGATCCCTAAATAAGTACAAATGCTTCATTCCCAGTATTTAACACATCACGCCTCAATCAAATTTAACAGGATCTCTTTACAGGTCTATAAATTAGGACATTATGTGTCAATTACAACACAGCAATAGTTAAAGAAGATAAAATTTAAGCTCTTTTCATGACAGCAACAGAATGCTAACCCAGCAATCTGTTCAAGGCTTTGGGATGTCTCTGTTACAGCTTTACTCAGTAGTGAGTAAACTTAGCTTAGCTTTACTAAGTTTTTATCTTGACTGGTTCCAATGTTGTAAAGAACTCATAGAGGTTTCTCGTGGATTCTTGAGATGGAGTTGCTTGATGGGATCTCCCTTGTGTGTCCATTGCTGGGACATTTATTGACATGTTTCCTCTGGTAACACTTCTCTGTGGCGGCTCACCAAATGTTATTGCCAAAACAAAAACAACTAAAACAATTAACAAAATGTCAGGAGCTTAACAAAAGTAAGAGTACAAATACATTTTTCCCAATGTTTTAATCTGAACAGGCTCTCTTAGAACAGACTCTCTTACAACAGAGTAACAGTTAAAGAAGGAAAAATTTCAAGGTCTTCTCAGGACCGACAGAACGCTAACCCATAAACGCTTTGAGACGTGTCTGTTACAGCTCTACTCAGAATAAATATGGTGCAACACTGAGGATTTAGTTCAGTGGCTCATTCTGAGCTCCTGGCCCAGGAGCACAGCAAGTTCAGACTGGACACCTCTGAAAACGATCACGCCACACTTCCTCCCAGCTCGTATCACACCAGCAATCTCCGCCCGTCAGCACTCAAACCAATACAGACATATTGGCGGTCTTTTTTCCCCCCTTTTGACAAGAAGAGGAAGTATTTCTGTGGCTGAGGTCATCACAGCCTTTGTCTTGCTCCCCCTCCCTCCTGTAAACTATTGTGGGTGCTTTTGAGAGCTGCCCTGGGCTAGTGCACCTTTGAAGGTGGGGCAGGTGAAACTCCACTCTCTTTCAGCTTCTGACTTTCTGAGCGGAAGAACACTGGCAGACTTGTAACGGCCCAACCGAACGCACATGCCATATGGTTATTTTCTGAATTATAGCACATTATGAGGAAATTATAATTTTGGCAAATGGCTGTTGTATGTTATGTGACATCCATCCAATGTCATGTATAGCAGGGTGGAAACATGAGGAGCCAAAACCAGATCCAACTACACATGGAAATCATTTACGATTACTGTAATTACTGAAGTCCAAACACACATTGAGAGTCTCTCCCAATATGAAATATGATTTAAGAAGCCGTTGACAAACTTGACACTGGACAAGCTCCTTATGTTCAGAGTCAACAGCCCTCTGCTAATGCTATGATGATGTGTGGGTGGTCAGCACCAGTGAAAAACAGAGCGTTGACTCATTGGAAATACTGCAGGATTACTTCAGCCACATGCAAATGAGCAGATTGATAGAAATGAAGAATGCCAATCAGTGAAGGTTTCCATAGTAAGCAAGTGTTTCTAGGGTTTGTCTTAAAGCAAGTCCATCCCCTTGTGATGATTTCTCTGCTCTAATTAATCTGAGTGCTGTGATCAAACTGTGCAGGTCGAAGGGCCTCCAAAACCAAAGCTATACCAAGGGTAGGATTCCCAAGCTTGTCTTGGAGACCAAGATTGCTGCTCCATGCCACATTTCTTGATCCAGTTGAACCCCAGCACTGGTATGGGTACTTCAGCCAATCAGTGAGGAACTCGAGCGAGCCAAGAGAATGGGGCTTGCAGGAGGCTAGCTATGTGTGACCTGCATCGGAAGTTCATGGTTTTACCCAAGCCTTGATTCTTATGTATCCACAGTAGGGACTTCTCTAAGGCCAATGTGCTCACATGGCAAGCTTGGTCTGCTATAACAGTGCACTGTCAATACAGATCTGCCACTTTGTGAACACTGGATGTCATAGGAATGTAATGTGGAGAAGGGCTTTGGGCAAGTAAAGGCATCCTTGCAGTAGAACCTTCAACTAAAGAGTGAACACTCCCCCCTTAATCATGAAGCCACCATAGCTTGCAGGGTAGCTGGTTAGATCTTGTGTAACTCACTTTGTAGTATTGCAGAAAATGTGGGTGGTGCTTGAAACAAACAGTAGGAGCTCTTAATTTCTGTCCCGGTCTGATACACCTTTATCCAGCCTAAATCTGCTCCCTGGCTTGAGGGACAAGAAATGTTGGGCAGAATTCAAAGAACTACATTATAGGCAGGACTGAGCATAGGGATGAATCCGAGGCAAATACTTTGCTATTTTAACAAATGCAAAGCAAGTAATAACTATGAGAAATGTCAACAATAACAATAACAGTGTGCATCTGTCATAGGTCGTAACCATCATAGTCATTTAACAAAAGTTCTTACCCAGAACAACTTACAAAAAAGTGCAATCACCGGAAATACTGCAACACTATACAATATATCCTGAGGAACAAGAGCTGTACCATAACTTGATCTATAAGAGGTGAGTCTACAGACCATATCAGAAGGAATTCAGAGTGCAGGGGGGTAAGTTAATTCCATCACTGAGATCCCAACCTTTATAGTAACAATTACATTTACATTTAACATTTTTATTTAGTCATTTAGAAAATGTTATAATCACCAGAATTACTGCAAGAATATACAGTATATCCTAAGAAACAAGACCTGTACAATTAGTTGATCTATAAGAGGTAAGTCTCAGACCATAGCAGGAGGAACTGAGTTTCCCTGCAATTCAGAGTCCAGGGGGTAAGTTCATTCCATCACTGAGGGGCCAAGCCACTAAAGCACCAAGACCAGGCCTCAAGGGCATGCTTAGATTTCAAGGAGGGACATGTCAGGATCTAAACTGAGGACCTAAGATGGCACGCAGATGTGTAGGTCTCAACCAAGGTACAGATGTAGTACAGAGCTGAGCCCATTTACCTGTGAATGTGAGAATGTTGTGAGAGTGTTGTATCTGATTCTGGCCTCTACAGTAAGTCAGTGGAGCAATCTCAGCAGGGGAGTCACATGGGAGACTTTCAGGATGTTCAGTACTGTGCAGAAGTCTTAGACATCTATGCAAGTCATTTTTCATAGTGTGTGATCTAGACATTGTCTTTCTTTTAGTTAACATCAGAATAAAGGCAAACAAACAAGAAACCAGTAAAATATAATAGGACTTGTTTTGCTTGTAAAAAGTAGTTGATATTTTGCATTCTGGTAAAGAGAGCACAGGTTTGGTTCCTGATTTCGTTGTTTGGATTTGTGAAACATTAGCAGCTCCTGATTCAATTTATTGAAGGACTGATTAAATTACACAGGGTTTCTACAATTAATAATGGGCTTCTACAAGGAACATATTGATATATTGTATGTAAAATCACTATTTGCTGTATTATTTATATTTATTATTTTTTGTTTGATACATTTAGTAATATTAACGTGGAAAACACTCACTGCTCATCGCAATAGTTTTAAAATGATTGTTTTCCCAGGTGCCTGAGACTTTTCGTACAGTACTGTATAGTTGACCGATGACTGTAAGTCGATGCCTGATGTGAAACGAAATTGCAGCCGCAAGTTGAAATGGAGTTCAGGTAGAGTTGTAATGGGTTCTTATGATTCTTTGTGTTATTATTCCTCAGCCGACTGGCTCGCAAGTAATTACAGGCATCCGTCTTTCATTCAGCTCTGATCCTTACCAACACTGAGCTGGCCAGCAGCCAGTCACACTCTCAGCCCCACCCAGCTCAATCTATAGACACCGCAGGTGAACGCGCTGGGCTTCCACCAGTGCAGTGAATGCATAGGTTTACACTTGCTGAAAGATTTTATTCACCCAATTTTAACATTACTCAAATGTAATCGATCAGCCAAAGATATGTGAAGTTACTTCTTTAATTCAACTCTCTAGTGGGTGAGTTTTTACACTGCTGTGTGATTTTTTGGGTGTTCCTCACACAAAAGTTCAATCCATTACTTTGTGTTGTGGATTGTTTTGTATGCACTCCAGTTGTGCCATCTGACCTCAGAGCAGCTAAACATCTCCTCTTCAGTGAGACAACATTCACTTCAATGCTGGTTTCACTCATTTGACTTTAACTCGTTCGACAGGATGGTTGTATTTGTTGTAAAACAGCAAAAGCTGTAGGTGCTATGGTTACAGTGCGATAGTAGTTATGAATGAATATGGGGAGATGATAAATACTTGATAAAGATGGTTTATAAAGGCATGTAACAAAAACAACAACTTGGCAGGGTAGTTTCCTATTACTTTGTTTCATGTCAAGTGCCTCATTAATTGCACAAACTGACATGATTTGTTTTACAGCATCAAACAATGAGTCTGCATTTCTTCATTGTGTGTTGTGCTCATGAGTGTCCTGCATGGTGCTCACTCAGTTGGTGCATCAGCTGTCGGACACAGCCCAAGTTTAGTGTTATTTAGTTATGGATTGACAGCCACATGTAAAATGTTTTAATATAAAGCTCTAAAAACTCTGAGTGGAAAGATAGTGGCATATCAATTGTAACCCTGAATCTAAATTACCTGCAGTTTTGGTCATCAGTTAGAAGCAATAGAATGTTCCTTCCTGAATGTTCCAAAACACACAGATGTGACGGTACGTTTTCACGGAAGTAGAAAGGCAGCACACCTGTGTGACACTACACGCTGAAGGTTTAACACTTGAGCTTCACAGCTGATGTAGCTAACCAATAATGCAATAATGGGACTTGGGGCGAACTACATGCCGAAATCATCACTCAAACTGCATTTAGTAATTAAGCAATCTCAAGTAGATTTGCTAAAGTGGTTTCTGACAGTGCTTTCCCTAAAAATATAAAAAAATAAATGTTGCATAGCAATAACAAAGCACAAATAATTGTTGAGCTACGCTACCCATACGTTGCATGACTTGACATTTTCCAGGGTTTGGAAAACAAGGGAGAAATACAGTCATAGTGCGTTAGATAGAGAGATAATGTGAGAGACTGATA
>JBBIGA010066807.1:0-12213 GCA_037576975.1 Alestes dentex
AGCCCTCTGTGTCAGTGCCTTTCTGTCTATTCCAAATGTCCTAGAAGCTGCGAGAGGTTCCTGATGGCACCCTCTTGGTAAAGACGACACGCGTCTTTCATTTTGGGGCAGGAGCTGTAATTCCACCTTGGTTTTGTCGTCTTAAATCTGTGAAAATAACGTATTGCTATTTTTTAAAAACTTTAAATAAGATTTTTCAAATTGAAAAGTCTTTTTTGGAATTCAAATTTTATTGGAATAAAAATATAGTGGATTTAATTTTAAGATCAGTATTCTGTCATATAAATGTTCTTAATCATATATAAAATTATATACTACTTGCAGAGTGTATAAGAATACTGAATATGTGTTTATACTTAAGCTTTTCCTCAATGAAGTCACACTGATGCACTCCATTTTTTATGGTACTCTTTAAACTCATGTTAAAATGATCTTAAATCTTTAACAATTACTGCAGTCTACAAATATTAATTCTCAACAGTCTGGAAATAAATGATGTACTGAACAGTAAAAAACAAGATATCATCACTTGTGATTTACTACATCAGCGTAGTGCACAATCTTGTATGACTAGCATGCTAACCACATATCGTAGCATTTGCTAAAAGTCTGTAAAACTGTCTTTTGAAATAACTGTAACTGTCTCTAACATCCTAGTTCAAACTTGTGCTAGGTGTTGTTCGAAACATTAATCTCTTAAATTTGTAAACAATTGTGATACTTATCCAAGATAAAGGTTGAAGTATCTAAAAAAATTTGATTTTCTGAGGGATCTCTTCTGGGCAAAGTTTTTATGCAGGTTTCAAAATGGTCGCCAGGATGAGTGAACATTGGCAGGAAGTTGTCAAAATATGCAGCAGCATGATCGGCTTAAAAAATACAGGGAATATTTAATAACAAATACATGTATTAATTTAAATATCGAGCAGGTAAATTATTTGTTTTTTCTTTACACAATTTATGTTCAAAGTTCCAAGTGTGCTTAATGGGTACTTGAGCTTATAGGGGCGTTTACCCCATGTATGTGGAGCGTTTTGGCGTGTTCATGCTAGATCAAACTTTAATTTAAAAACAAGAAAAACATCTGGGTTTCCAAGTCAGGTTCTTTAAAATGAGTTTATAAAGTGTTTCACAGGGAGATGTGCTAATAGAAGAGAGTAAAATTCAGTTCAGCAAGTCATGGGCAAAAATGAAATGAACTGAAATGAATCCCCCCTCCAGATCCAGTTGGTTGGTGAAGACAAGGTTTCAGATAAAACTTTATAGCCACTCCAAATGTTTTGAAGCCATGTGGAGTCTCCGAGTTGTAATGATTGAAGGGTCTATTTTTAAGCATTTTCCATCGTTCGCTGGCAAGAGTTGGTCTTTCCCTGCTGACATGAAACTTTGACAGTAGCGACTGAAATTCATGCTGTGCCTGAGGACGAGCCGTCATTCTTCTGGCTTGGCCTACATTTCCCATATGAATCTGTTATTTTTGAGCCGTATGTCCGTCACCAACATTTTTATTAAAGCAGCGTGAGTTGATGTGGTTTCGTATAACAGGGCAATGCATTTCTGTAACGTTCCTGTGTAGATTCTCTGCCATCTGAGTCCCTCTGGGAATACCGGGAAGAATTCCTAGTCTGTTTTTCCTGTCTCAAGCTTGCTTATCTGTTAATTATTCCTGTGGGTCTTTGCTAATATGCCAGTGTATAACTTGATCTGTCTGTTTAAAAAAAAGTGGCCTGGTCTTTTGTCTTATCACATCCATCTGCACTCCTGATTTTGCTTCATTTACACCTGCAGTGCCGAGTTGCCAGCCTGAATCACGCTGGATCGCTGCCACACAGAGGAAACAAGATTTTTTTTTTGTGCTTACTGATAGTTTAGTGTGGTCGTCTTGAAGTTGTTTCATATTGAGTTTTATTTATTTTTTTCAGATTTAATACATCTGACCCCCACATAAAGGCATGAAGTAGGGGTGAGGCAGTAAACAATTTGTAAAAATGCAATAAGCCAGGACAGTTTTACCTATAATTATGTTTTTTTTTCAGTATTTACAGTCATGCATATTTTGTTGTAAAATTCAGTAAAACCTAGAAAAAATTCCAACTGCCAAAGAGGGCGAGGCCTTTTCGCACAAAGTATCAGTTTACAAACAGACCAAATATGTAAGTATAAAGGCTTGGTTACTTGTAGTTCATGTACTCATTTTAAGGCTCAGTGCTTCAAGGTGAGGAAGTGCCTCCAACTTCACACCACACACACAGGCCTGCGGCAGGGCTTCAGCAATTTTTTTTTTGTTGTTGAAAAATTACACAATTGCCACTGCCACTTGATCACTCCATTATTCTCTGTCTTTTTTCTGGCAGCATGAAATCTGTCCTAGATATAAACAATAATTGAATTTGCAGCAATGGGAAGAAATATGCTTAGCAAAGGTTTTGTCCATAATTATTGATTTTTTTTTTTTTTTTTAGTGCTGATCCTTCCAGCTACTAAAATCTATTTTATGTGTAATTTTTATTTACTGTCTCACTTATTCACGAGTCAGAGTACATTTTTAAAATATTATTTGCAGAAAATGTCCAAAGACACTTGCGTATTAGTTCTTTCCCAATCTCTCAGCCACATTAGTGGAGGGGACATGGCTTAGTAGCTTGGAGCCATCGAATGTGCAGAAACGGCTCAGCGTAGACCACTTACACTTACCACCATACTGACTGCAGCTAAGGAAACCTGGGTTCACGTCATCTTTCATCACTGTGTATGTTGCCCATCGCTCTGTGGGGTCAAGGGTCCGTTTAAACTGCCCTCTCCCCCCGTGTTGAAATGTCCCAGACAGAAACGTGTCCTCTCCAGCTTGTTTTTCATTAGCACTGTGCTGTCTCACTGACATCTTCCTGACATTGCCTTTAGATTCCCAACCTACCTTTTAAAGACCTTTGAATGTGTCTTGCTGGCTCTAGCGTCGTCATGTTTAGAAGTGTGTGTGTATATATGTGTGTGCTTACAGCGATGTCATGTAAGCCAAAATAGAAGCTAACAGCAAATTTGACGAATTGCTTAGTTAGTCTTAAAGAGGCAGAGTCATGGATTTTTTCCCCTCACTTTCTTGAAATGTAAGTGTTTTGATGTCGCGTGGTCTAAGGGGCTGTGTTCAGGTCGGCGGCGTGGGTTCGAATCCCACTTCTGATGAGCCATTTAACCTTCTGGGGGAGCTGGTGGCCTGTTAGTGAGTTGCTCCTGCGATCAGAAGGTTGTGGATTCAAATGAGCAACGTACCATCCCCAGAGAGAATTTCACGTTGTTAACACTGTGTGCTGTGCTGTGCTGTGTTCACGTGTGACTATAAGAGCCGCTTTACTTTAGTGTGTGAAGACTGTTACACTTTCAAAATGTATTGTTGACTCCCCATTCCACAAAATTCATAAATGGAAACTAAGATGTACCGATAGCCTGTTTTAAATTCACAGCTTATGTGATGTCACTAAAAACAGTGCGTCCTGCAGAAGTTAAGTCCCACCCATTTGACTTCTAAAAGAGTTTTTCGGTCCGGACTGCTTGTCAGATGAGTTACAATACAGAACAGCCAGTTAGAATGGTGGTCTTTTATATACAAATATTTGTTTGAAAAGTGCAGCAATAAGTCTTTCATTGGTTCTAAATAATGAAGAGGCTGGAAAATGGTCACATATGCTATGTTATTCCTTATATATTAGTCACATAGAAGGAATAATAACTGTTGGCCTCATGGGCGAAAAATAAATAAAATAAACTGTAGGATATGGCCCATTTTTTAAGTGGTAGTTTGTCAAAATATCTAATGTGCACTTCAGTACTGGCATCATTTACCTTGGTCTGCTGACTGCATATTCTGTCACACTGACAAACTTTTAGATGTCAGTAGAAGCTGAAACATGACTGTTAGTTGTATGCAGAACGTTGATTTTCTTAAGTGAAAAGAACGCATTGTCTACAGAAAACACATACGCACTATAGAAACAAATACACATTATATAAAAAGTATATTATGCACTGTAACTTTTCCACAGGCCTTATTTTATGTGTTTTTTTCAGTACATTACTTTCTGTAAAAAAATTCTGTCCATTAAAATGTGCAGAAGTTGTGGAGAAGTGGTCACCAACCTTTCTTGTGTAGATCTACTTCCCAGCTGTGTTTAACATGCTGCCCTCTCCCTCTTATTTAATGTTTAAGACAACTTCTGAGGAGACCCAAACAGGTCTTGTGACTAGACTTCTTAGGAAGGTGGATCTCCAGGACCACTACTTTACAGGACATTAGGGGATGCTTTTTGTCCTGGAGTACCGTAAGACCTTCCCAGACTGCTGCTCTGACTCTCCTGTGAAGTGTTTGGTGTAGGTATTGTGTCTGGTGTTAGGTGTGTGAGCAGGGAAAACTGGATTTGCTCATCCTTGCTGCAGCATGATTGAGAGACTAAATCTGCTAAATCCTGTCTAATCTGCTTCAAAGCCAAAGGCAAGACAGAATCATATCTGAAATGAAAAACCATCATGATGTTTGGATTATTTCTCACCTGTAAGTGGTGGTGAGCAATATGAGAGGCACCAAGTCTCAAAAGTGAGCTTGTTAGAGTGAGACAAGATTAAACCGAGGTACTGATATCATACAGAGAAAAGATCAAACAGTAAGTGAAGAGAAAAGAGTCAGAAAACAGATCTGGTCAGTCATGTACAGGATGTACAGGACACTTCACTGAATTTCAGTATTCATATGCCTACATTACACCTAACTGAGCCTTTTATAACTTACAAAAACCTTTAATACCTTACTGAAGGGCAGTTTTCAAAAGGCTACATCATGCCTACATAAACCATTGATTACCTGTATCTGCATTAACATATTTGTAAAGGTTTATTAAGCGTTGCATGTCCTAAAGTCTACTTTTGTCAGTTTCACCTCAGAAAGTGTACTGACAATTGACATGTGTTTGAATTAGCCTTTAAAAACAGTTTATACTTGATAATGTATGTCATAAAAGGCTTGCAGGTGTCATGTAGCCTTATGTGTAAGTGTAAAGCGTTCATTTGTCATATGTGAACACACCCCAGCACGAGTTTGTTCTCTGCTTTTAACCCATTCACCAAGTAAAGCAGTGGGCAGCCAGGAACACAGTGCCTGGGGAGCAGTGTGTGAGGACGGTACCTTGCTCAAGGGTAACACAGTGGTACCACTGGCAGTCCTGGGACCACTGGGGCAACTCCCTAACCACCAGGCCACTGGCTATTCTACAGTAAAATGTTTCCAACAGCATTATAAAGGCTACATGCAATATCCAAAAGGACATAAGCAAGTCTGTTTATGTTTGGCATCTGAAGTTCTAAAGGGCCAGGACATACTGGGATATACGCAAGCAGTGTACTGACTATACTTGCGTGCATACTTTATGTAAATCTGGATCATTCCAGTCCATTACATTACATTAATTTGTCTGATGCTTTTACGCGAAGCGACTTAGAATTCGCGGAATTCCACTAGGCGGCAGTGAAAGAAATCATGTATCACATGTTTACGATGGGGAATATGCAGTGCTAAAAGCACCATAAATACTTTCGTATGTCATCATTTAATTTGATTTGCTTCAAGGCATCAAACCGTTTATCAAATATCAAAGCATTCTGCCATGTTGATGACTTCAGCCTAGTAAACAAGGATGTGGACGTCATGTACCAAAACTGGCACCCCAAGTTTTGCTGGTACCGCAATTCATGCATGCGCCATTCCTGACAGCTTGCTCGGAGGATGTGGCCCTTAACTTTACACTGAAGCAACAAGGATGGTTTAGATTGCAGATAACTGAAGCCTACACGCTCTCACTTGCCGATTTTTTGTGAACAGATAGTTACACATTTTTAGAAACCACATAAGCAAGTCTATCGATCATTTAAGCTAAGCTAAGACACATTTAAGCTAAGACATATTTAGCTTTCAATGTTAGTTTATTTAGTATTGCTACAAAGTTAATTTAGGTAAAAGGTAATTGAAGCCTGTACGCCATCACTTAGTGACTTTTATGGATTACTTTATGGATTACTATCTGTCATACATGTCATACAAATCACATAAGTAAGTTTAAGTAAGAACATTTAAATTTTCAAAGTTGATTTCTTTAGCCGCCTTTGCTCAGTTACATTTTAATGTAAGCAAGTCAGTTTGAAGATACTTAATTCCATACAGTTTGTGGGGAATGTGGAATAATTTGGACATGAATTTAGCACTGTGTAAATGAGTGAGGAGTAATCTTGTTAGTTGTTAGCAACTTTAGCTTTGTAGTTCCAGTGCAAAACCACAAATTAACATCTGACACCAAACATATCTTGGCCTGTGGACTAAACTATGATTTTGAGTAACTTAAAATGGCATGGATGAGGTCCTTCAGTGAATATAAGCGATTTCACTGTTGCTATATTACCCAACTTTAACAGATTTCCAAATTGCAGCTAATTGCAGCTGTGACCCCTCTCACCTTTGAGCATTCATATCATTCTGTCGGCAGCACTGTGATGCGGTGACTGTGTTAGAGATATGAATGTTATAACAGTTGCTGTGGGGACAGATGGCTCGTCAAAAGACTCTCAAGGACATTACGAACATGGGTTATTCTGCTCTCTATTCAGTGTTTCAGCCTGCTAAACTTCTCTGTCTTCTTCAGGAAACCTTGACTCTGTACTTCTGTGTCTCATTTAGTGGGTGTTTTTCTTTCTTTCTTTTTTTTTGATCAGAACATCCATTAGACTTCTCTGACGTGTCTTTTGAGAAACTTTCTCAGAAATGCCTGTCAGTGCTTAAGCCAGCTGATGTTTTAGCATGATTACAGTGATGCCTAAAAGCACATTGTAGATTTACTGGTTACACCATACTTTGAGAGTCTCCTATGGATTTGTCTGTTGAAATGATAAGGTTACAAACTAGCTGCATAAAAGCATTGGGAGACGCCTCCCATCCCAAGACATTTTGGACAACGCCATGCTTCTAGCTTTGTGGACACAGTTTGGGAAAGAACCTTTTCTATTCCTGCATGACTGTGCCCCAGTGCACAAAGTAAGGTCCACAAAGACATGGCTGGATGAGATCTCCGTGTTAGAACTTGACTGGATGCACAGAGCCCTGACCTCAACCACATCCAACACCTTTGGGATAAACTGGCACAGAGATTGCGAGCCAGGCCTTCTTGTCCAACATCAGTGTCTGTCCTCATAAATGCTCTACATGAATGGGCACAAATTCCCACAGAAACTCCAAAATCTTGTGGAAAGCCTTTGTGGAAGCTGTTATAGCTGCAAAGGAAGACCAACTCCAGATTAAAGTCGATGTGTTTGAATGCAAGTCCCTGTTAATATCAGGCATCCCAATACGTTTGTCCATACAGTGTAGTTTGGTGGGGGCATTGCTAAAACTGGCAGTGCAAACCATATTTTTAGCAGTAAATCTGGAAATGGTGAGGAAGAGAATGCCAATTGCTACCTTTGCTAAGTACAGTCCTTATAGCAATAAATGAAAATAAACCTAATTTGATGAAATTACTCTCTTACTGAGTAAATGTCTCACAGAAACTTTTTTTTGAATTAGAGGTTACAATCACTGCTTTTACAGCAAAATATGGCACAGACACACACTGTAACACACTGCCAACTACTGGATATATTTAGAACTGCAGTAATGAAATTTCTTAACATTATGGTTTGTTTTAAAATGTAATTTTTTTTAAAGATTGACTTTTATATCATTTTCATGAAATAAATCAGTTTTCTACAGTGCCCAGCATCACACAGATTAATCTTGCAACCACTGGGAATCCCTGTGATGTCAGTCAATCCTTATTTGTGCCTGAGCTATAGGCTAATAAAGTCATTTGTGAATAGTATAATTTTAACCTCAAAATTGGAAAGGGAACAGCTACTTGACCTTAATTCAGCACAAAATGGTTGTGGCACCTTTATCTAGCTAGATGATGGATGATCTTTCATTTTGCTAGGTAATGATTTTCTCAACTGTAATGATGATTTGACCACAGATATTTGGCTTCCTAGCAATATTATAAGCTTCCTACTGTAGTCTACAACTATCAAAAATAGATAAATCTATAAAATCTATATTGGTAACATTTCTGCTGCTGTCAACATAATACTGATACCTGGTTTTGGATTAGTGCCACCTCTAGTAACAATGTAGTTCTGTAATTATATTTGCCTAATGGGCAGCTGATGGCCTGGTGGTTAGGGAGTTGCCCCTGCAATCAGAAGGTTGTGGGTTCAAATCCCAGCACAGCCAGTGTCATCACTGAGGTACCCTTGAGCAAGGTTCCCAGGCGCCCCTTATTGGTGGCAGCCCACTGCTTCACTTGGTCAAAGGGTTAAATGCAGAGAAAGAATTTTGCACTGTTCATACTTAGTGCTGTGCTGTGGTGTGTTCACGTGTGACTATAAGGGGCCACTTTACTTTAAGTGTTGCAATACTTCAATGGATTAACAATAATCTGTTCATTTCTTGTCTGTATTCTTTCTCTATTGTCACTCTCTCTCTTTCTCATTGTCTCAACAGTGCTGCTTTTACATCCAGTGTGTTGTATAGAAGTGAGTACTCCTGAGGATATTAAAGCAGTGCGTGGAGAGACAGTCACTCTGTCATGCTCTTTCTCCTCCTCCAGTCGCCACTCCTCCTCTCTCTCCGTCGACTGGACCTTCAGGCCATGGAGCGGAGGCCCCGCCCATACTGTGAGTGGCTAAGACATCATTAAAATCGTCCTCTTAAAGCTGCAACTAATTGTTGTTTTATTTTCAATTAACCAGTGGATAGAAATTGCCCTTTGGGATGCTAAGAATTTCAGAATGACACAGTAGATTGTCAGAACATTGTACCACATTATAATGCCATTTTTAAACTAAGCACCAGAAGCCATGTAACCACTTCAAGTGACCTTTATAGCCATTATAGGTCCAGTTTCTTTTGAAATTTCAGGTAGTTGTGGTGAATATCACTGCATATTCTTTTTAGAACAGATTTAAACCTAATCTGGCTTTTTTTTTTTTTAACTCAAATGCTTTGGCAATACATTTCCACACACACATTTTTCTGTAACCAATGTTTTTGTCCATTGATTGGCTTTACAAGGATAATTTTTGAAGCCCTGCAATTAGCATGAGGTAAGATGAGGTAAGCATTACTTCAACATTTATGAACACATGCACATCAGTTCTTCATCTTAAGTCCCACTGTATCATGAAGACGGTCTACAACAGTGTTAGTCCTGTTGCATTGAAAGCAGCTAGTCCACAGCGACATCTGAGAAGCTAACTTCCTAATGTCTTCAGTGAAATGTCAGAGTGCTGTGCCTTAGACCTACTAGAGCACATTTATCAGCTTTTTATCATCAATTAGAAAAGGAATATGAGTGCATTGCTTTGTGTTGGTTCTAGAGAATTTGCTGAAAGAGCATCACGTTGTTGTGAGATAGTGTGTGTGTATGTGAGAGTACACTGCAAGTTCTCATGTTGAGAGCTCTTGGCTGAACAGAAGGGACAGGCCAGACCACATCCTGAGAGAGCCATCTCTCTTCAGACCACTTATCTAGTGTGAATTATTCACTAAAGCGATATGACTCCATATGATTCGCCGTGAAATGACTCAGCTCTTCTGAGAAAAGCCCAGTGATGGAATGACATGCTAACGTGAGGTACTGGACGTGCTTTCAGTTTGGGTTGGATTGTCCGGAGCAATTGTCAACGTAGTCATCGATGATGGGGGGAAAAATAATGGATAATTATTGCCAATGGCTTATTTTATTCATAGCAAAAATGATCAAGGAGCTAGCTTGCATTATGACTAACAAACGTGCATGGTTTTGAATATGGTCTTTTATTCAACTTTTATTAAATAGAATTTATAACTATAAGTAAACATTAAATGATAATGATAATTTGTGAATAAAAAATAAATTCACTGCATTTACTGTTTTTGTAACCCTGAAGAATTCTTTGTAATGCTAATCCAGGTTGATGTATCAGCAAAGAAAAATATCGTGAGATTTGCATCAGCACATCTATATCACTGCATCCTTCCTATATTCAAGTTAAATCCATCTCAGAAGATGAAAATAATCTAATTGGTTGTTATCAGAGAGCCAAATTGAAATGGAATCGACTGGCGCTCTTATGGAAACTTGTTTCGCTGCCCTTGCAGGGGAAAAAAAGCACCTTTTATCAATCCTGTGTTTTTGGTTCAGACCACCCCTGCGTCTGAGTTCCAGACCATAAATCCAAAGCTGTGCCGAAGTGGCCGGCTGGCACAAAGCTGCTCCAACTTTAAATATTCATTAGATTTTATTGATCGAGGGGCCGAAGACTGGAAGGTGTGAGTGACAGAACTCAATGGAATCACGAGAGAGAGAGAGAGAGAGAAAGAGAGAGAGAGAGAGAGAGAGAGAGAGAGAGAGAGAGAAAGAAAAAGAGGAGGGGCTGTATGTAAATTAATAGCTAGAAAATGTTAGTGAAATATTAAGAGAGAGGATGATCTCTTGCGCAGGGAAATGTGTGTGTGTGGTGAATGAATAAACACATGCGAGACTGAGCCACAAAGTGTGTGTGTCTGGAATGGGGTCAGTGAGTTTAAAAGTGTGTGGGTGCGTTTGACTGTGTGTGAAGTTGGAGACTGTGTGTATGTGTGTGTGTGTGTGTGTGTGTGTGTGAAGTCATCGCACTCACTCGCTCAGTCACTCTCCGTAATTAGCTCTCAGTGGAGCGATGATGTCATAACAGTATTAGTGGAACAAATTAATCTCTCTCCCTCTCAATTGTTCTTTCTCTTTCTTGATCTTTTATGCACATTTTAAGCTCTATTAATTGTAACTTACACAAGAACATGTTTATTCAATAAAGGCTTTCAGTGTTGCAACAAGAAAAAGCAACTTTTTCGGTCTGCCTGCCAGTCTGTTTATCTATCTAATTTTAGTCTCTCTGTGTATCAGCACTACCCTCTAAAACATCACTGTAGGAGGAGAAGCTGTTATTTATTTGTTGCATGCAGATTTGTGTCTACTGTAGGATACACAGGTCCCATTTGATTGTCAGATGTTTCCAAATCTGAACTACATTTATGTGATGTACCTTTAGTCTCTATTCCAAACATTCCAAAGCTTTAACCTTTATGTCCGTAGTGTATCAGCTCCCTCTGCTGAACCCCAGCTACTCAAATCAGGAATGCTTTGGAAAGCAAGCAAGTTATTAAACCTTTAGGTCTGGAATGGTTAGAAATAAACCTTGCTTCTGAAATCCTTGTAAATAATCAAATAATTCGAAAATGACTCAAACAGCATCATTTGACTTTATTTATATTTTTTGTTGCCACACCATGCCTGCTTACTTCTGATTTTCCACATTTTTCCCACAATTCAGTGGTTGAGAAATCGTTCTGTGGAAAAAAAAAAAACATACCGACTGTAGTGTACGTTCATCGTCACTGGAAACAATTTAGTGAATTTCTCTATAGTTTAAGAACCCAATCTAATATATATATATATATAACACACACACACACACACACACACACACACAGTAACTTGATTACGTACACACGTATTGTGAAAAAACGCATCGTTTTCTTTGGTATAAGCAGCTAAATACAGTAATAATTGAATTTAATTTACAGTAATAAAAATACAGGGCATTAAGAAGAACAAAATGAAAAACACAAGAACACTCGAGATGCTCCACGGGGGAAATTCTGGACTGCAGCGGCACAAGGCAGCAGCCAGCAGCAAGGAGAAATAAATAACGTTCTCAGATTAGCTACTTTCAAGCCTCCCGCCTCTGAGTACAGTGGTGTTTCACCATCCCAAGACACGCTTTCTTTGTGTTCTCTTGGCAGTACCAAAAATGTATACAGTTATATTTTGTATGGAAAACGATTCCACTCAGGTGTGTCTGATTGCTTTAAGTGCCGTGCCCGAACATAAACAACCAGCACGAGGACGAGGGGGCGTAACGCACGAGGCCCGGACGTCACAAAAGCAAAAAAATGCTAATGATATCTGCAGTTTCCGCAAATGTGAAAGAAAACATCCGCGTGAGACTGAAGCCGCAACTGCTGAACCGCAATTAAGAAAAAAAAGAAAGAGAAGAAAAAAAAAAAAATACTAACTTTTTTTATCTATATATATATATATATATATATAAAAAACATATAAGGGGTGC
>JBBIGA010066868.1:0-12211 GCA_037576975.1 Alestes dentex
TGAATCACATCTTATTTAATGAGGAAAAGTATAAAAACACTGCTGTAATCGACACTCTCCTCTCACAATGTGACCAGCTGAATGGCAAAACACTACTAGAAGTTCCTCAAAGGTAAAAGAGATTTGTTTTTATTTGAATTATTCAAGTTCTGGAAACACTGCATCATTTCTCTTATTTTGAAGTTTTTGTCATTTCCTTTAAAATCATGCTTTAGAGAACAGTATTATTGTTTGAAAATTAGGAGAAATATTGTCAGCAGTTCCTAAAAACTAAGGCAAAGCTGTTCAGTTCAGTACTTGCACCTATAAAAAGATGAAACCTGAGAAATTGAACATTTTTGCAGTGGTCTCTTTATTTTTTTCCGGGGCTATTTGATGGTGTGCTGTAAAAAATCATAGATTGTCCAGACGAGCTTCTCAGGGCATTTTGATGAATCAAGACACACACATGGTCAGAATAACACAGGACAATCTTTAACCACATCAAGGTTATATAGAAAATTTGTATTTTCTATATTTACCATTTATATATAGGCAAATTGTAATTTAACATGCAGGCCTATTTCAAAACCCAAGATAGTGCCATGCTCTGAAACATGTTCCATATCTGGGTCAGCATGACTAGAAGAAGGACACTGGCTCCTTTGCTGGCTCTTGTTCTGAGCTGCTGGCCCAGGCCTGGTGATTCAGTGAATGGGGCTAATCTGATTGAAGGGTTGCGCTGGCCAGAGCTATTACTGGCGCTGAGTAATGGCAGGATGCTGCTGCTGACCTGCACTGAGCTGGCTGTGGGCCTAAGCTAGCCTAAGTGATCTCCACCGTCCCACAACTTCTGAGAAAGCGAATGATACTTGAGCCTTAGTAGATGAGAACAACTGTCAACTACTAGTGGCACTTCAGACACATGAAGCAATGCCGCTCCTTGGACTATTTTTGAGTCAAAATGTAAACAACGGTTTGCTTAATTATTCTGTCAGCATTATTCCAGACTTTATTCCATAACACGAAACTGAAATTAAAGCTGGGAATTAGGATGTCTGTTTTTTTAAATATATGCTAAGCTGTACCTGGAACTAAACTTATGTGGGTCCAGGAAACAGGCATGTACCTGACCTTAATGCCAAAGGATGATTAAGTTTCTTGGAAGTTGGGATTGTTTTTTTTTTTTTTTTTGGACAAGAAAAAGTGAGAAGTAAACTGTTTTCTTATTAAAGCTATGAGAAAACAGTATGGGAAGCAAAAACCAAAGTTGGAGAAACACCAAATTTGGAGGATAGATGCTGTATGACCACACTGTTCAGGCACATAAAGGGACCCACATGGGCCTATTGTGACACTAGAGTGAAGTTGTTTGCATTTGTGTCCATTACTCCTGTAAAGATAAACAATATGCCCCTCTAATGCTGATGAGTGTTTCTGTGGTGGGGCTTAATTTAGAAACATGTCTATCTCATGATTCATTTGATTAATTCTCATGAAACTTCACATGCTTATACGTCACATTATTTTTGTGGTCCACCAAGTTTGGGACCAGTTAGTTCATGGGGTTATTTTAAAAGGCAAATTACTGTTTCTCAGACACCGCTTGACCAATTTGCATGCTATTAGAGCAACACTATATGGACAAAAGTATAGGGATGCCTGAACATTCCACCAACAGGGACTTTATGACAGTGCATTTAAATACATAGACTTCAGTATGGAGTTTGTGCCCCCATTGCTGCTATAACAGCTTCCACTCTTCTTGGAGGGCTTAGTGTTGTCCAGAATGTCTTGGTATGCTGAAGCATTAAGGTTGTCCTTCACTGGAAGGACCAAATCTGAAAAACAATTATGTCCCAATATTTTTATCCATATGGTGTTTTCTATGAGAGAAGCATAAACGATGACTTAGTCATTCAAATAATTAGGCTAATAAAAGTTCATCTGGACTTTTGGCATACTTAAGACTTGTCAATTGTTATGTAATTTTAACAATTGTTCTGTAAGTTTTAACAATAGTAGGATTTCTCTTAACATTTTATGATATTTGCAATCAACTGGCCACTAGGTAGAACAATTCATATTAAACAGAAGTAGGTCATGCTGTGTTGTTTAGACGGGATTCTGGTTGTGGGTAAGCGGCAGAATGCACATCTGCCAAATACAAGGTTTTGATTTTAAACTTAAAGTGTACTTTTGTTATTGGCCTCGTGTGCGGTGTTTAGCCATATTTCGGAATTTGGAATTTGGAATCTCACAGAATAAAAGAAGGATTTTTTTTTGCTTCAGTGTCTTGGAAGCAATGCTTTGACAAATGCATATTGCAAAGAGCTTCATTCACCAGCCATCCATCAGCCAAGATCTCCATTATAAAAGGTCTACTGCCATTTTTCAAAACAGGCAGAAGACCTCTGACCCCATTACATTTCGTGACAGCCCCCCCTTTTGACTTCCTTTCTCCAAGTGCATCGTGGTTAAAAAAGCACCAGCTGAAAGCTCAGGGCTGAAAGAGGAAACAATGCCAGTGGCCAGTTCACATCACATGACCAACAGGGAGACTGGCGCTCAGGGCGAAAACAAAAGAAAGTCCAGCTCGGGCTAAAAGCGGCCAGTGAGTTTCCCCCCCGCGCCGCTGTGGCTTTTGAAGGTTCCGCGGGCAAAACACTTTATTCAGAACTGCTGTATGTCAGCTGTCCCCGGGCACTTTCTGACCACATAAAAGCCTGACCACATTTCAGGCCCTTGTTGCTGAAGTGGTGGGGCCTTGGCTAGAAAACACTCCATTATGTGAAACACCCGTGTAGAGTGTGCAGCATTATTAGGGACCTGTAAACTTACCCCACTTGTGCTGTGCGCCCTTTATGGCTTTTGCTATGGAGACACATGATGAAGGCGTGCCGTCCCTGCACACGTGAGCTGCATTCTGAGACAGTCCCTTTCACAAAAGTTTGGGGACTGTCCACCTTCTTTTAACATTTTCTAATGAATTCTAAGTGTTAAAAGGTAAAAAGTATATCAAGAGTTTTTACATGCACATTAGCTTCTCTCTGGCATGTTCTTTTTATGTTCTCAAATTGAAGAACTATGAGATGTCTGAACTATGCTCCACTAGAGGACAGTGCAGAACCTGGGTCTTGAATTGAGTTCCTTAGCTGTTTAGCCCAAAGACATAAGCTTAATACCCATGAAGCTGCACAAGCAGCTCGCCTGGTCTCTAACACCAGGTTCTAGAAACAGCGGAGTGCATCACATAGGAAGCATCACAAAAAAATGTAGATAAACAAGTGGCTCAAGTTTATTTTATCCTCTACTTTTATTGGAAACTTTTTATGGATTTAATGGAAACAGCTTTTAATGCCAGTTAGTGAATTCACAGAAGTAATGAAATCAGACTGGGCTTCTAAGGCAAAGCAAAAAAGTTAATGACAAAACAAACAAACAAACAAACGAATGTTCAGTTACAAGATATAGCTGTTCAAGATACAGCTGTGTTAATGAACATAGTTCTTTTCCACTAAAACATTCCACAGGGATGTAATTCCACTCCAGAAAAAAAAAAAAAACGTGAATTTGCAGAACAATTAGGCTCAAATTGCAGATGCACCGCTGCATCGTCTTACATACATCTGCTCCTGAGAGTTTAAACAGTGTTCTCTGCTTGTAAAATTCACATCTTTAAAGCCCGTGTCTTCATCTAGCCAGTGTGTTTCCATTCCGGAAAACTGTAAAACTTCAGTGAATTTGACAGAATATAGAAAATCTATTACACTTCCAATATATCCACCCATTTTCTGCTTTGTGTGATCCACACCTCACAGAGAGGAAAAAAAAGTCTGCATTCTTCCATGCTCACAAATGCCCAAAAATGCACATTTAGGCACATTCAAAAACACGTAAATACCAGTTTATGGACAGAACGTGTCCACTTCGCAACAGTGTTACAGAGGAATATTTCTCTTTTATTAGCGACAACCTTTTATTTGAGCTCCAAGATTGTACCTTGTAAATATCTGCCTTTTACTTTCCTCCCTTTTATTAGTCACTTAAAGTGATTTAAAGGCTTCTTTCTCTTTAGAACTATCTGGAAAGTAATGGCCTAATCCCTAATTACTAAATAATGCCCCACTTATTCTTACATCTGTTCTTCCTTGGGGGTCTTGTTCTTCCCATATTATTAATGAGTACAATAAAAGGAAAATAAGATTCTACATTACTTCACATTCTCCACCCACATGCTGAGCTTCACTACAGTTGCTCTGTTGATGTTACAGAAGAGCTAAGAGCGCACCCACCCACTGCGCTGGGCACCTAAGTTTAGGTTTATTAGGATCAACCGGTTTTGACCTTGAAGTTTTGTTTCTTTGCACTGTGAGATGATACTTACGCAATGACGTGCATGAATTCACTGAACTTGCCCAGGAACTCGGTAAGTGTTGACGGTTCGGTGACCGTGCACCGACAGGTCATCTCGGCCACCGTGGTCGCAGGAAGGGAAATACCTCGCCTCCTGAAACACAGCCAGGAGAAGATTAAAGCAATCCTACCCACTCCGTTACACATCATGTTAATAGAATCCCAATTACCTGAGAGGAGATGCTCTAAAACATAATACAGCCAAGGAAAAAAAATAAGAGACGACTTTTCCTTTTTTTTCTGTTCGCTGTTTGTACAATTTGCAGCAGTGTGTGTGTGTGTGTGTGTGTGTGTGTGTGTGTAAAGTGCACAGGTTGCTATTCTTTTCTGAACTATTGCAGCGTGAGCTGTGTAAAAAATAAGAAAGGCCTCCATATGTGTTGTAAGTGCTGTAGTGTGCGTAGAGCAGCTTTTCTATGTGCTGTATTCCAGCAGCTTCACTCCTGATTCAGTTTCTGATCCATCTTCATTGTTGCAGTTGTAAAATAATGTAAGAGAGTGTAGTTTAACATTTCCAATGTATAATAAATTATTTATATGCATTATTTTAAACTTTTCTCCAAACATTTTTGTGTTTGGAATTTTGAATCAAGTGTGGTCAATAGTGTACATGCACATTTTATACAGACTCACTCCCACAAATTGCAAAAGCACTAACCAGATAATAAATGATGTGGTCTCTTATTTTTTTCCCATGGCTGTATATACACATTAAATTTAATATATATATTTTTTATTTATTTTTATTTTTTTCTACTCAAAAGTTTGGAATAATTTGTCATAACAACTTGTCATATCACATGGATATAAACAGACACCAGACAGTGTTTTTATATTTCATACAATTATTTTAAGCTTTTGGTAACAATGAAGTCTTTAAGTGATAAATATTGTCATTTTCTATTTATAGGAATTTATTGTCTACTTCTTGACCTTCATCACTTTCTTAAGCATTCATTTTATTGCCACTTAATTCTCCATGTTATACAGATACCTCAACCACAGATGTGTTCGCCATTCTTGTAATTCTTTTACAGGTTATTAAAAAGTATTTTTAATCTATGAAGAAGAGTATTAGTTCTTTATAATGGAAAACAAACATTCGAAGCTTTTGAATTATGATTTTTTGAGAAATAACCATGGCATCATCATATGCATTTTAACTTGTTTCATTTGTTCAAGAGAGACTTTTATTAGGCTAAAATAGTCTATATAGGTTCAACTGTTTAAAGCACTGTCAAATGATCATTCGTTCCACTTCTGGGAGCATATGGCTGCTAACTGGCTCTGCTTGACCTTGGGTAAAAGACATAAGCATCTGTATGCTGACACAGCAGTTAGTGTTCTCCTCCAAGTGCGTCGAGCTATCCAACATGCTCCATTAGCAGAAGATCAGAAAAATCATAGTTTAGCTTTCTATCTAGACCAGGGGCGCCAAACTGGGTTCTTTCCAGGCCACAGCTCTGCAGAGATTACCATTGTTCCTCAACTCAGGCCTTGTAATTTGCTGACAAGCTGAATTAAGTGTGTTTATTGAGGCACAGTGTTGATGGCTGCAGAGCCGCCGCCTAGAAGAAACTCAGTTTGGTCTCCCATGATCTAGGCTGTTGCCGTATGACCCTATTATCACGGTCGTGTCTTGTGTTCCACGCTCCTGGTCAGCTCATTCGTCAGAGTATTGAGGCTGGCGCTTCCCTCCACCCCTGCCTTCCCTTTCGTTTTGGTTTCTCCTGCTCACCTGACTGTCTACGCCTGTTTTACATTTATCTCTCTATATAAATAACCAAGGCTGGACTGGAGTCTGACATCCCTTCTCCATCATGCCTACTGGCTTGTTGTTTGTTTGTTTTTGTGTATTCTCTTAAACAGAATAGACACATGTAGTATGCCTGGTAGTCCCTCCTCAGTGTCAAAGACCCTGTCCAGGTAGACATAAGTGGCTGAACCTGGCGTTTCCTGTTCTTCCCTCCTCTGCACCATGATGGGCTTCAAGGAGTCTTCTGGAACTGTTTCTGTTTTGCTGTTTGGCTGAAGTGGCGCTGTACTCAGCTCATTGCTCTGAGACTGTTTCTGTTTAGCTGTTTATTAGAAGCTACGCTGTGCTCAGCACCACCTTTGTTTGTATTTCCCATCAAAACTCCTGAAATAAAATCTCGTGAGTACCTCCCACAAGTGCATTGTTTACCTCAGCTAGCCTGAATATGACGCCTATGGCAATTATAAGTTTAAAGTAGTTCATCCTGTTCCTGTTATTTTTGACCTAGTGAAAATGAAATATTATTTTAAACTGGGAAACAGTAGTAAATGGGAATATCCTCCACTTACTTGGCTACATCCAGGACAGTCTCTATCCGAATTGCACCATCAAGATGCACGTGTAGCTCAACCTGCAGATTCAAACATATACAAATATTAAACCACAAAGTATGTTCACACAACATTAAAACTACTGAGAGGCGAACCAAATAACATTGATTAACTCAGTACAATTACTGGGATATATTAGCCAGCAAGTGCACGGTCAGTTGATGTGTTGGAAGCACATTGTGACATTAACATGGATTAAATTGAGATGGCCAGACGACTGGGTCAAAGCATCTCCAAAACGGCAGACCTTGTAGAGTGTTCCCAGTATGCAGTGGTCAGTACCTACCGAAAGCGATCCAACTGGTGAATCAGAAACAATGTCATGGGTCTACTGTCCTGAAAGTGCCTATATGGCCATAGGAGAATTAGAACTCGACTACTGCGCAATAGAAGAAGGCCTTGTCTGATAAGTCTTCTTGTTATTTACGTCCTGTGGATAGCTGGATGTGTAGGATTTGCTTACATTGGGAAGAGATGGAACCAGGATGCACTATGGAAAGAAGGTGAGCTGGCAGAGGCAGTGTGATTGCTGTCAGTGAATTGTTTGAGGAACATGAGTTCTGAGTGTTGACTTGGTCTCCAAATCCCCCAGATCTCAATCTGATCAAGTAACTGTGGGATGTTCTGGAAAATCTAGTACAATCCATGGAGCCTTCCCTCACAATTTACAGGACATAAAAGAAAGAACTGCTGCTAACGTCTTGGTGCCAAATAAAGAAAGAAGGTGAAAGATAGTGAGCTGGCAAGGCTCTTCAAGGAGCACCTTAGGTGCCTAACTCTGCCCCTCGTTACGTATGCCTTCCTTACTTCTGCCTTAACTTCTGACTTTTCTTTGACAGGTGCTGTTTAGGTGTACTTAGCTTGCAGTAACTTGGTTGAATAGCGGATGTTGATTTAGGTATAGCTCTACAGGTTTTAGGAACAGATGTGGACTACTTGAGCACTGATGTACATCACTCTGGATAAGAGCGTAAGCTAAATGCTGTAAATGTAAATAACACAGCAAGGCCTAAAGTGCATGCCACAGCAGGTCAGAGATGTTCTGGCAGCACTATAGGGACCTACCCAATATTACACAGGTACGTTTTCACCCAAGATATGGCATTAAATCACGTTATCATTACATCTAAGTGAAGACAGGCCTTCAGCATAACAGGGAGACTTTATTATCCAACCTTTAAGGTCTGAATGGCACCAAGCACTGCATTTTCTTGCACAACTTTTGTGTGCACGTAGAATGAGGAATGTGTAACTGGGTGCAGCTCAGAGTGCTGAAAAGGCCATGGATGCCACAGGGGTAAAGGAGAACTGAGATGAGCTGTTGTGCTGACTCAGATAGTCTAGCAACATATGCAGAAATATGAATATGCTACTTCTTGACCACAGCTTCCCTTCTATAAGTAATTCAGCTCATGTGACAAGTGTCTTATGAATCCACTTTCTCTGTGGTGTGAACTGCGGTCAACCCACAACTTAGTCTCACATGAAAGAAAACCTTATGATTAGAAATGTTCCTGGAGAAAGAGTTGCTGTTTAAAAGGACCAAATTATGATCATCGTGTTGAAATAAAAGAGTCATGCAGTCCTATGTTTACTTTAGTGTAAAATTAAAATGGAGTTTTGTAACAGATCTATCTCAAAGTATGTCATACTATTTCCTAAACCACACTGACGAGCTGGATGCAGTTTGAGCAGTTTGAGAGAGCTTTTACAGAAATGATTTGGGTGACTACTGACTTCTAGGGCCCTATTCTGCACCAGCAGAAAGCACGGAGCAAAGTGGTCTTAGAGTCTGCAACACCATGTTGTGGATGTTCTGAATCTATAGTGGCCAGGGCCATTTTCTATGCTGTGGTGTGCTGGGGTGGAAGCATGAACGAGGCGGACACTGAAAGACTTGACAAACTGATCAGGAAAGCAGACTCAGTGTTGGATGAGGAACTGGACAACGTGAAAAACATGGCTGAAAGGAGAACATTATCTAGACCAGTCCATCATGAACAATGCTGATCACTCACTCCACAGTGTGGTGGCTGAACTGAGAAGTACTTTTAGCCACAGACTCACCAGAATCAAGTGCTCCACCGAGCACCACAGGAAATCCTTCCTTCTTACCAACAACAGACTCTATAACTCCTCCCTCTGCCACACACACATACAATAATCTGTACGATAGCCTGCTGCTACTTTGTTGTGCAATTTCATATTGGGTTTATCATTATGTGCATTACTATCTCATGATGTGCAACATGATCTGCAGTTGTCTTATTAGGTGCTAAAGCATTTCATTAAATACAATATCTTCTTATTATGTGCAGCAGTCTTAGAATGACTGATCTACTACTGATCTCTTATTACGTGCAATAACATACTCCCAACCACCATTTGTGCTAATAGTAATTCTCTTAACTTTTTACTTAAGTTACTTATCCTTTGTATTTAAACCCCAGCATTTGTATATCTAGCACAGCATATTTCATATTGATTTTTTTTCCACTGAGATTTTTTTCATTTCTACTTTATATTTTATGTTGCATTTTCCTCCAGGATGAATCAATGGAGGCCAGCGTGGGCCAGGGCCCCTGTAGAATTGCTCCTGGCCCCTGTTATGGCCCCTGCACTGAACAGCCAATGATTTAAATATTAATTTCAAATCACGACGTGCGCTGGCTCGAAGAACGGAACTAACGCTACATGTGTTCTAGACTGACTGCTTAAAGCGCTACAAACGCGCGCTGGTATCTGCAGCGCGAACTGTAAACTTCGGTTGTAAAAGCTAACAGCTGGAGCCCTAAACAGACTAACTGCGAAGAGGCGTTTCTCAAGGAGTCACAATCGCAGAATCTTCTTGTTGAAGTGTTTCAGCCAAGTGCACATGCAAATGCTTTGTGGGATTTTGAGACCACCCACTGTATGTGAATTTCTTTTTTCTTTTTCTTTTTCCTCCTTATTACAGAGAGATGATTACAGGTGTGATTTAAAAAGATAGTGTGATTTCATGCTGTGAAAAAGAACTGTAATTAAAATAAATGAAAAGCTAAATATAAAATAAAATATATAAAATATTGACTGTTTTGCCGTTATATGCGCCCCCCTAAAAACACACTGGCCCCACCTCGGCCCCCTGGTAATTTTGGTCTAGAACCGCCACTGTCCATGGCATGTTATTTAACTATATTTAAGTGGCACATTTTAGAAGCGTGTGGTTGAACAACACTCGCTACACACACACACAAATGCACTTGAAGTGCGCTATTGTTTTTTTGTTATTTAGTTTTATTTTTATATATTTTAGTTTACTGGTCCTTTCACATAATATTGTTTAATGAAAAAACAATAAAAAATTATGAATAAAGTGTCATTATCAGAATTATGTATTGATGATGGGGTATTTGACCAATTGACACACATGGCTTTTTAAACACACCAGGTTGCGCGCGCTGCACTCGGTGTCTCCCTCATACAGTTCACTGGGTGGATAAGTTGGAGGGTCTAAATGAATGAAGAGCCCCGAGCGTTCGTTAACAGCATTTTCCTCCCAGATCTGGTTTGAAACTAAAGAAGCAAATTTTAGACTCCAAACATGTCTTGTCTGATCTGTTACATCTGGGGTGAGATGAAAATTGTGCAAAATTAATTTTTCACCAAACTATTCCTAGGGAATAAGGAAATGTAGAAAGTGGCCTCCTTTTTAACCTTTACATGAGGTGAGGGATGAGCGAGACTGTGAAGAACCCACTGACAGGATGCATTAGGTACACCGCAGGGCCTCTGCACAGCCTGAGTCAGAGCTGTTTACACACAATCTGCAACAGGATACCGTTTACACCATGCACACAGCTCTTCTACACATGCATCAAACCTTGATGAGCTAGCCTGATGTTCACCAACAAAAGAACAGAGGCACATGTGCAAACTCCATGCTGGTTTAGCACTGATCTCAAACAATCATAAGAAGGAATTCCCATCATTGGTGTGCGTCGTATTAACGACTGTGGGGCTCTGAGAGGTCAATGACCTGACCGGCATCTCCAAACACTGCCTGCATGAGGTAATATCTTTTAGAGGAAAAAAAAAAAAAGACCAACAGGATCAACTTCATTTAATTAGTACGCTTCGACAAGGCCATCAAGATTAATGTCTGTTCACTATAATTATAAGAAATGCAACTTAAGCTGGCAATAAAATGTAATGAACTTGAAAACCTCCCAAGATCTATTTGTTCAGTTTTCCTTTCATAAAACAACGCTACACAGCACTGTCAACATTAACCAGATGTGCAGGAAGGAATCTGCTGTAGTTTCAAACTGTGGTTTCAAAACAGCCAATAGATACACTGTTGTCAACAGTAGTGCCTTTGGCACTAGGGCTCAACAATATGTTGTCTGTTATATTGCAAGATGTTTTTAAAGGGCCTGTGCTCAACATTTTCTAGTTTTCTACTGAATTTTTTCCATGATGTTTGAGTGGATTTGTGTATCAAAAACACAATTAATAATTCGTTCTTTCACTACTATCTTCCATCCTCAGTTTATCCCTCAGAATTAAACAGGCTGTTTGCTACTCTGCCTTTGAGACTAATGTTTGCCAATGATCTTTTTTCTGATTGCTGCGCTGTATCCCTGTATTTCAACTCAAGTCTGAAGTAGGAATGCCACGATGAACCAGTTTCATGATTAACTGCGAATTGAAACGACATGATTAATTCATCGTAAAGGCTCCTAAACATCATGTTTCTATGGGCACTCTTAAAAACGTAGATGATGACACTGCTATCAACAGATTGGCGAGACTCGCCCGGAACGAAAACATTTCACCTAAAGTGCACTCATGATAGAAACACACAGACAGTACAATCAGTGAATGACGGCTCACTTGACCACACTAAACAATGCCAGAGGAAAAAACTGAATACGCTTGATTTCCACCAATGAAGCCTTTGAAGTCTGCCGCATGGGAGTTTTTTGGATACCCCAAAAATACAGAGGGACATATTCAGAACGATGGGTCTTTTTGTGTTTTTTTTTAAAGACGGCAGTAAATAAAATGTGAAAAACGTCAAAGAATGAGACTATCTACATTGTGAAATTAATACATGCAAACTAATCATGATAATCATGAAACCGTGATCATTTCCCAGACAATAATCATCCCATCAGAATCTATAATTGTGACATCCCTAGTCTGAAGGCAGGCTGCATGGGGCCTAAGAAATTCAGCATGAATGGGTGGCGATAAACTGCTGTGGGATATATACACACCAGGGGTGTAACGGTACAGAAAGGTCACGGTTCGGTTCACACTACGGTTCTGACATCACGGTTCAGTACGGTTACGATACAGTGAAGTTAAGTAACAAAAATTTCTAAAGTATGAGGCTTGGTTTGTTTTCGTTTATTTTAAATAAACATCAGTGTATTAACCAGTAAACACACACTCTTGCTTATAT
>JBBIGA010066888.1:0-12209 GCA_037576975.1 Alestes dentex
CAATACCCCTCACATTTTTGTAAATATTTTCTTATATCTTTTCATGAGACAACACTGAAGACATTACACTTTGATACAAAGTAAAGTAGTCAGTGTACAGCTTGTGTAACAGCCATTAATGTCTAAACCGCTGGCAACAAAAGTGAGTACACCCCTAAGAGAAAATGTCCAAATTGTGCCCAATTAGCCATTTTCCCTCCCTGGTGTCATGTGGCTCATTAGTGAGCCTTCGCTACTCAAAAGAAGAGGGAGACATGCATCAAGACTCTTCTCAGTCTTGGCCCCCCAGTGGTGGAACGAACTCCCTCTTCCAATCAGAGCTCTGTGGTCCCTCTCTGTCTTCAAGCATCGTCTGAAGACCCACCTCTTCAAGGAGCACCTTGGTGACTAACTATGTCTCTCGTTTCTGCTTATTTTTCCACAAAAAAAAAAAAAAACAAACCCGCTCATCATCCCCATCACTTCCTTACTTTTGTCTTAACTTCTGACTTTTCTTTGACAGTTGCTGTTTAGGTTTACCTTGTGTGCAGTAACTTAGTTGAATAGTGGACATTGATTTAAGTTTAGCTTTACAGGTTTAAGAAACAGATGTGGACTACTTGAGCTCTGACGTACGTCGCTCTGGATAAGAGCGTCAGATAAATGCCGTAATTGTTCCTATAAAATTAAGTTTCTACTCATTTTGATGTGGTTTTCAAGAAATAACATCAACAATGAGAATGTGGTATTGGAGTAATCATTTCACAGTAATATCATGTTATTTTGTAAAGCTCAAGAGCTTCAAACCATCATGAGTGCTCGCCCTGTATTAAGCAATGAGCCGGCTGACGGGCGGTCCGGTGACCAGACTTTGTTGAGGTTCAGTAGGCAGCGGCGTGTAAATGGGTCAATGGCTTGGCAGTGATGAGAGTCCTCTGTTAGAAAGTGGGGTAAGGCACAGCAGTAAGCTGACACCCATCTCTACACTTGTTGGAGATAAAGCACTGATAGATCCTGTTTTCAGCCAACAACACGGTGCCTCAAGGAGCAGCCATAAGGCACTATATATTAATTTTAGATGTGTTAATGAGAACTGTAATGTATAAAGTGCAAGAATATGTTTTTTTAAAGGGTCATTACCTAATATTTTTATCCAGAATGTAAAGAGCAGGCCTGATTTTCTGTTACAGTTTTAGTGATGGCTAGAACCAAAACTTTTAGTTTGTATTAACAACAACTCAGGTGAACCAAAAGGGCAGTTCTCTTGAAATATCACTGGAAAATGAAACCCCAAAATCAGGAACACTACAAAGTCCAGTTCTCTGTCGCTATGATGAAGCAGTCTCCTCTACTTTTTCGTATACTGAGGACAAGACTTCTATTTTTAAGAGTTTAAAACAATAACTTTTCATCAAATTCAAATTATAATGAATTAAAAGAAAATCTCCTCTTCTACCTAAACACACAAATGTGGTGCGGACTGAAAGTTTAGAACCTGCACTTTCGACAGAATCTCTTTACTGAGTGACAAGCCAGAAATAATAAATATAAATTTCAGAACAGGCAGAATGATTTATGGGACTTAAAAAGACATCTCTTTTAATTTTAGTTGTTTTTTTTTTTTTTTTACTTGGCTGTTATTGATTTTGATTTTGCTGACAAGTGGTGTGTGATCATGATCATGGTAAAACCGCCCTTCTAACCAGTTTACAGTTACTATAGTGTAGTGGATAAAGCTGCTCTCCATCCAGCAGTCAGAGGTTTGATTTCTCACTTTTAAGAGTCCTTGGGCAAGACCCCCAGTTCTACATCAGTTACTCTGCAACATGATTAGACAGGATGTTTTTTTGAATAAGAGACCAGCTCAATGCCATAAATGTAACATAGACAAAGTTTCTCCTCATTTTTTGCCTGCCTAAAGTTGGATTAACAAATAAAACGGATTATCCTCAGTAACAATGTCTACAAAGGCAGCTGCCTAGAAAACTCTCATGCTAATGCAGTGTGTGATTTTTACAGTTTTACAGATAACAGCATGTCACACGGTGTCAGGACCACATAAGCGGGTCTTTCTGAGTTGATTCAGGTTGATGTAGTTTGAGGGAAGCATGCCTCCTCAATTTTCCAGTTTTTATTCAGTCTGCGTGACTATAACTGATGTTTCATTCATTTTTTAGCTACAATAACCTCATGACTCCAATGCAAAACTAAAGGCTGATGGACTACATTTGGGGTGAGGAGGAAAATGTGTTCTTTTTAGAAGATTAACAGTGATACACTTTCAGTTTTAAACACAACAGAAGAATCACAGAGGGCCGTTACTATTTTTGTGCTCAGTCAGAGTAGCTGTTTTTTCAGGGCTTCAGTGCTCTTCCTCCACTGAATCTTGTTCTTATCATTCCCAGGAGACCCACTGAGGAGGCAAAAGAGGATTTTCATGTTCCTTGTTTTAAAGAGTTTAGGCTGCAGCACCCCTTATGTTCAGCAGACGAGTGTGTGTGTGTGTGTGTGTGTGTGTGTTTGAGTGTGTGTGAATGTGTGTGAGTGTGTGTGTGTGTGTGTGTGTGTGGATGCAGACGCCCGCTCCACCGCAGTGGGCCAGGAAGCTCTGCTGTTACGTAACAGGTGGGCGACTTCCCCCACGCAGGCAGTGGGACTGCACAGCACTTATTTCTCACATTTATTTCTCTCTTCCGCTCTCTCTCTCATTTTCTCTCATTTCTGTGGTCTTTCTTTTCCTTTCAGTTTGTAGATGTGTCAAAAGGAGATTATCTGGAACAATGCCATGAACAAACCACTTTTAGTTCTCATTTGGTCTTTCAATGGTTTTCAACCCACAGTCTTAGTTTGTATAAACTGTTATATTTATACCGTTTACATTTGCGGATATTTGTCATATTATTCTATTATTCTACTCTTTTGTGTTTCAGGAGTGACGCAGGGTTACATTTTACTGCATATTGTGACAAGTAAATATCTTGAATATTACATGTTCTGTGAAACTGCTCTAAAGACGGTTCTTTATACACACTTTTTACACACTAAATGATAAATATTCAATGCTGTTTTCAAAAGAGTTTGGGGACGGGCTCTGTGATAATTCTTCGAGTCATGTGGCTGTGTGGTGTTCTGTCACGATACACATCTATCCCCTTCATTCCTCCCGCTGTGTGCTCACAGGAAATGTAATATGATCTCTCATCTACCAGCTTTAAACAATGACGCCATGCTGTGTTATGACTGCTGCCCCGTCGTTTCAACGAGGCACGGAATTAGCAATAAAAAAGACACATTCATCACACCAGACAGACGCCTGTTCGCTACACACATTCTAACCCTCCACACCTCTGTGGTGGTTAAATGAAGGACGGAAAGCATAAGTCTACTGTTCAGCTATTAACAGATGGGTACAACTTTGGGTTAATCAAACATGGCCTACAGATGTCTATATATAGAATGTTGTTCTCTCTCTGTCTGGTATTCCCCTTCACTCTTCTCCATACATGGACTGATACTATATATTTTGAAACAGTGCTGAAGGTGTTAGTTAGTGTTCCTGCCTACTTTCTGCCCACGTGGTTCCATTGTTCTGTACTGGCATTAGATGTTAGAGTAAATGAAGTGCTGTGTAATTATTACTTTATAGAGAGTGTAGTAATACAGAACATGTGACATAAGGTGGGTCTATTGTTAGCAGGAAGCCTATCCTGCTGTTATCTTGTTATCAACCTCCCGCACACACGTATAATCTTTTCTCTCTCTCTCTCTCTCTCTCTCTGACACACATACACCGTTTCTTTTTTCCGCCTTTTCACCCATTCTCTTTCTTGTACTCCTTTCTCAAACATGGATGTCGCTCTTTTTCTTTTTCATTCTCTCTGTTCAGTCTCTCTCTCATTTATGCACATCCTGTTTCTCCTTTTCCTCTCCCAACCTCTTTTATTCTCTATGTTTCTCTCTCTTACACAAAAATGCAATCTCTTAATGTCTCGAATCATCTCTTTGTTGCTTACATTACTATCCTTTCTCTCTGTCTCTCTCTCACACACATAAATTTATTGTCTTTCTCCTCATCTTTCTCTCCATGTCTCTCTCTTTCACACACACACACACACACACACACACACACACACACAGAGTCTCCCCCATCGTTCTCTTTGTGTTGTTGCGTCCATGATTGGTTGTCATGACAACCACTGTGTGAACCCACACGCTTGCTGCAGCCTAGTGTTAGTGTGTGGAAGGAGTGATCAGACAGATCCATGTTTAAATGCAGTTTAATCTGTTCATTATGCTCAACATGCAAGCTGATGCTTTGGCTATGGAGCTATGCAGTACCATGCCCAATATTTTTAGTACCATGCCCAATATCTAATCACTATTCGCCTTATATGTAGGCCTCTGTTATGAGTGTGTTTGGAACTTGCCAGGCTGATGACCAATGACAGTGAGTATGCACCCCATGCCCTCCATCACTCCAAAAAATGCAGTTCCTCTGTTTCACAGCCCCGGTCTTGGGGGTCTTTATACACCTCAAGCTGACTCTTACATTGTTCATGGCCCATGTGCAGCTGTGCTGTGTCCCATTTTAGTTGCAATGCTTTACTGTCATGATTCCATAAGCAGTGTGCATACAACCAAAGGCCATTGTCAAGAACAAATAGAAAAAAAAAAGAATAAAACTTGGGGCAGCTGGTGGCCTAGTGGTTAGGGCGTTCGCCCTGCGATCTGGCAGTCGTGGGTTTGACTCCCAAGACTGCTAAGCACCTCTGAGGTACCCTTGAACTGCTAAGCACCTCTGAGGTACCCTTGAGCAAGGTACCGTCCCCACACACTGCTCCCCTGGCACTGTGTTCCTGCTGCTTCACTTGGTGAATGGGTTAAAGACAGTTTACATTGTGTGCTGTGGTGTGTTCACATGTGACAGAATGGTCACTTTCACTTCACTTCAGTAAGAGGGGGAGGGGGGTGGTCTGGATTCATTTGCACATATATTGTATGCTGCTGACCGCTCAGCACGGGGCAGGGTGTGTTGATCCTGCACAAACCCGTACTGGTGAACATAACCACAAAGGCAAGACTAGGCAGACTGACTTACTCACAGCCACATTCAGGCACTCGATGGGCTTCTTCCATATCAGCAAATGTAAGGCATGGGTCTTTGTAAGCCTCCACTGCCAGCAAAGTCAATTAAACCAACAGTTCAATAGTCACTATAGCGCAAAACACAGCCTGCGCTGGATCAATATTCACACACAAGAAGCAATGATAATTAGCCCCCATCGGCCTTTCTGATTAATGTGTTGGCTTTCATAGTTTTTTTTCCACAAAACATTTCCTTCTAAAGAAACTCAATATAGCATCAATCTCCTGAAAGTGATGACTTCCATTTCCTTTGCTGTGTGTTCACCTGAAGAGCTTTTTACCTATAAATTAAGCTTTTGCTGTGGAGAATTCCCTGGCCTTTTCTTTCTGCTGCTTCAAAGCATTAAAGCAAAGGTCAAGAATATTTTCCATTTTGCACATATATCTTACACACAGTCACACAAGTAGACTAGCGTTCTGGTATTAAAGAGGCCTGGTGTTATAGTGCGGGGTGAGTAATTCTTTTCGGAAGCATGCAGAGGCCATCTGGCCTCAAAGGTCATTCTGGGACACAGGGAGACCACTTCATTCCATTGTGCTGAGCACATGGTTACAAAGCTGGTGAAGGCTAACGTGAGTCAATTACCAATCACTCTCTGGATCCACTCGCTCAAAAATACTGCTGTTGTCGGACTTTTGGGTGCCTCTGAACTTCATGGTCTGACAGGCCAGAGGCTGTTTTGATTTTTCTTAAAGGACTATTCCAATAAAGATTTAATCGAGTAATTTTCCCCTTATCCCAAATGTGAGCAGCCAAGACATGTGAAGCAACTTTGCTTCTTCAGTTGCACCGGAGCTATGAGACTAATTTAACTATTAATTTAACTGTTTTAATGGAACTGCATGCCTTAATCATACCTTATAAAAGTGGTTCAGTTCAATGCAAATCAGATGTCATGATGCATCTTGGCTCAGTTTCACTGTTGCCAGATTCTTGTGCTGTAAATTTCAGAGTGAATCATGGCATGGCCTCTGAGCTAGCTGAGTGTTTCTTTTGATGAATGGTGGGGGTTAAAGCAGTCGGAAACATGATTGTGCTAGGTGCGTCACTACACCCTATTTACTGGGGTAAAATATTGGATAATAACTCTAGTGGGACCGTATTCAGTCAAAAATAATGTAACGTAGTGTGACTGACAAGCAAAGGGGCTGGATTATGTCTAATTGCCCCTTGGACAGTGCTTTGAATTTACATTGAAATGTATCGATCAGTTTGCACACTAATAAATGTGTTATGTCAGCACAGGCCTTGCCAAAAAAAAAAAGAAAACTGAAACACAGTGACTGTGTTGATGTAACATATTTTATTAATGTGCAACCCACTGACCCATTGCATGAATTCTTTTGAAATTCCAAGCACTGTTTTTCAGTGCATTTGTTTAAAGCAATAGAGGCATTCTGAGTACAGTTTTACAGAAGTAATGTAATCTTGCCGCTTCAGGCCTTCACTTAAAATCTATTAACCGTTTGTTTTTCTGTGGCCTCGTACACTCCTGGACAGCTTGCTGTGGATGGTGTGGAAGCAGACAGGCAGGAGGTTGGCTGCAGTCTTTTGAACAGGAGCCCTTCCAGATTTCTGTGCACGCTGCAGGGGGAAGTTATGTGGGGCTTTCATCGCTGCAGCCACAGAGGCCTTCTTCAACAGCACGCCTGCTGTGTCACTGCATATTGATGGCAGTGAGGTAATTTATCCCAGTATAATGGTGTACGGTCTGAGAGGGTGGCTCCACACACAGCACCCAACAAAGGTTATCGTCAGGTTAAGAGAAAACAGTCAGATAAATAAGGAGTGATATAAGCTCTCAGCTTATAGAGGCCAAGATTTTGTCCCAGACTTGACCAGCAACCATGTCTGTGAATTTAAGAGAAAAGTAAACATTCAGATTTCCAGCGTATCCCAAATGTAGTCAATCTGCAAGACATGTTTGGTGTCTGCACAGTTCTTTAATTTTGCACTGAAGCTACATGGCAAATACAGCTAACAAGTGTTGGAAGTTTACAGCCGCCAATTAGTATTTCACATTCAGTCATCTATAAAAATGGATATAGACAAAATTCAGGTTTACTTGTCCAAAAGTATCCAGACACCCCTTCTGATTAGTGAATTCAGTTACGACAATTCACTGATTAGAATGTCGAATGGACACTTTACTTTTTACACACTTTATACTTTTACTTTAATATGAACTAATTGCTGACAGACAACTTGTATAATCTAGAGTTGAACGATATTGCAAGGTCTATCACAATACTTCCACAATGTGTCCTAGTATTAATTTTTATTGTTATCTGATGAGTTGGAACCAGTACTGCCAAGAATATGACACAGAATTCCAACTGATTGTTATTCAATTATCGTTCAGATAATGCAATTATTAATTTCACACACTACACTGAACAAAATCCAATTAAGCATTATGCTCTCTTTATAATGAAACATCCAGCTGGTGTTCTACAAGTAATGACAATATCCACAATATGCTCAGAAAAGCACATTATAAAAAGGATTTTCTCTAGTTCAATCTGCTTGAGACACACGGTCATTCAGTTTAAGGTGTTTCATCGGTTACACTGGTCTAAAGTTAAATTAGCAAAATTCACGCTGAATATCTCTCCTGTCTGTGATCGATGTAAACGAACACCAGTCACACTTGCGCATAGGTTCTGGTTTTGTCCCTCGCTTAACAGTTTCTGACAGTCAATATTCTTAGTGCTATCAGAGGTCTTACAAACTCCACTACAACCTTCTGGCGTTACTGCAATTTTTGGTGTTACTCCTCAAGGTCTTTCCCTTAGTCATTATTTGAGGGACGTTGTTAAATTTGCGACTCTTATAGCAAGAAGACTGGTGTTGCTACAATGGAAGGAAAGCTCTTCTCCAACTTTTAGACACTGGGTTAGAGATACAGTATGATGCATTATTTGACATTGGAGATAATTCGGTACAGTATAAGAGGGTGTTCTTTGAAGTTTCACAGTACCTAGCTGCCGTTCTTGGATGTTGTTAAAAGGAAGGAGCCCTGCAATATATGACAATGTGTGTTTATTTATATTTATTTTTATTTGTTTGTTTATTTATATTATTATTATTTTATCATATTTTTTTTTTAATTTTCCCCCTTTTCCTGTTGAATTAATTTATTTTCTTTGTCTTGTTTAAAAAATGTAACCATTATACAAATATTATGTCTCGAATCTTTACTTGGTATTATTTCAATTGTACAAAAGCATGGGAGGGACGGGTGGGTATTGTTCCGGTTGTATATTATTGTAAACGATAATAAAAAAAAATGAACAAAAAAAGAAGAGCGCTTTATGGTGTAATTTATTGCAAAAATGATCAATATTGTCACGCTGACCTAGTATTGTCTCGTAATAAAAGCATCGATTAAGCCCACCATGCCTGATGTCAAATATCTTTGGGCTGTGGAGCAGTGGAACTGTGTTCTTTGGAATGATGGAACCCCGTTCAACACCTTTTAAGATGACCTGGAGTCAAATGAATATCTAACATCAGTACCTAACATCTTCACTTTTCTGGTGCCTGAATAAAATGTTCCAGGCCAGCCTAGGGGAGTGGAGGCAGTTATGACAACAAAGGGATGACAAACTCTCTATTGACTGCATTTGGGTTACGGGGCAAACTGTAAGTTTAAATTTTCACCAACCTTTTGATGCAAGAAAGGTGGGGAGAATCAGTAAGCGAGGAAAAAGTGTCATGAACTCCGGTTGCAGCGGGCGTCATTTCAACCTGGACCAACCTTTCCTTCCACTGTGTATTTGAGTGTTGTAACATCCTTGTATTATAGAATATCCTTAAGCTCGGGAACTAAAAAGGAACTATAACATTTTCAGTGTTGTCTTAGAGGTTGTACCACCAGGCATACACTGTGGCATGCCTGCCCACACCTGATATTTACTTATCAAGCTGAGGGTGTATCCGGATAATGAGACGTACAGAAAACGAGCAGTGGAGATTCATTCTGGGAAACTAAGATTTGAATAAGAAGTGTTTCCATCCCTGGGCAACTATAGCCTAACCTCTAGCCACAGTGTACATATACAAATCAAGCTCTTCCAGTCTTTAGCGCCACTGCACATTATGCTCAATGCCTGCAGCTAATACGCCTGACTGTCCTCTGCCAGCAAAGCATGTGCTGTGTAGCAAAGCTCTAATTCTGGCAGTTTACCGAGCCTCTTTGAGAGGACACACACACACACACACACATACACACACTGCTCTCAGCTCTCATCGTTGATTATGCATGAGCCCCCCCCCCCCCACGTCCTCTTCACTAACGCTACCACGGTGGTTGCCACGGCGACCATCACGACGCAAAGCTGAGGTGGGCAACAATAGGATTTTCCGTGTGCGAGGAGAATGCAAAGAGAACAGATCCCACCCTTTCTGTTTCAACACAATCATGCCAGAAAACATCCTTATGTGGACCCACCCATCACACTCTTGTGCCTGACTAACTTAAGACATGGTAGTTATTAAATAAGTGGTTTTAAAATTAATGACTGAAAATAAGTTCAAGGCCCTCTTTTTTGTTGGAAATGAAGTCAATTTACTGTTAGCCCATAGGCAAACTGCAAAGTAGGTTTTATTTTCAAGTGCCGGACACTGTACATGAAATAAATGTTCCTTATGCACATTACAGCAAAACTTACATGACATCATCGAGCTCTAGGGTGCATTTCCTGGAGTGCATTTTTAATCTGTTTGACCTCTATTTTTTTCTGGGCAATCCCCCTTTCTCATACCTAACTGAACAGTCACTCGTGTTCCCACATGACCTCATGTCTGAAACCTGTCACGCCACTTTTACCCGCATCCTATCCATAATAACGCAACAGAGCAAGAGACGAGCAATAGTAATACATGTCTAAAGAGTGTTATTTTTTCAGCCCTGTGCTCTGTTCGAGGGGCAGCGCCAGACTTGCCAGTTCTTTTCCCAAGCACAGCCTCTGCGGAGCAGCGGGAACCGCGAGTCGTGATGGTGAGCAGGAGTGGGAGCATGCAATATTTATAACAGCTGAGAAGCCAACAAGCCGGATTGTGCGCAATTTTTTTCCCTCCACCCGTACAGTGCGAGGCACTCACTGCACAACCTTTCCAACCCGCAGCCCACTGCCTCCTACACCTCTCTCCCGGCCTACTCCATCTGTGGAGGGGAAGGACAAAGAGGAGCGCACACTGAAGTAAAGTCATGCTTTAATGTACTTGATGTGTACATCATTTTCATATATATATATAGTTGCAATTCTGTATTTCATTTGCCAATGATTGATATGTCCATTTAGCACTCGGTAGCAGCTGGAGATTAAATAATATTAGCCAAATTCAGTTTCTCCCATGACTATTTGCAACACACAACTTAGTCTCTTCCAAAAGACATACATTGAAAATGCATTACTAATTTTTTTTTTGTGTGTGTGTGTGTGTGTGTGTGTGTGTGTGTGTGTGAAAAGTCACAGGGTTAGGATTCACTGGAGTTTTTTTTAATCTAGTTTTGTGGAATGTGGGGAAATTTGTCAAAAGTAAAGATCCTTTATTTGTTACAAACACCGTTATAAAGGTATAACACAATTAGAAGTGCTGTTAGATGAAAATATAGTAACAATAAATTAAATAGAAAATTAAATGTTGGAATCAAGTGATGAAAACATTTAGAAAAAATATATTCAGATTAACATTATAAGTGTAAACACGTGTAAACAATCATTTCCAAGTGTAAACAAGACCTGAAGTGTGCAAAGTAACAAAAGGGAGTCATTTCTCTCAATCACATTTAACCTGATATGATTTAATGTCGGCAAAATATCTAAATTTGGAATGTAGTACTATTTTCGAATGATTTTAGGTTCATAATATCATGCTTGTAAAAGATCACACCCTGATATATATCATGTATTAATGTGGAAATGACACAAAGGTTTTCAAATTAAACCAAGTGCATTCAAATGCATCACTTTTTTTTTCAGTGTGCCAGACTGGTGGGACAGTGCGAACCGGCGGGCTACTGTGGGAGGAACGCAGGCAGTAATGCCCACGCCAGCAGTTACCAACTGTTCCTGATTTCCATACGCAACACTGCTATACTTTGCATAAAAGAGCAGTGGAATCTGCCTGGAAGGCAGAAAACCATAAAACTGGCACATGGTAGAAAGAGGAGGTTCTCATCAAACGGGTTAGGCAAGGTAGTTTATTCCTGTGAGGACATGCACACACGCTTGTTCACACTGTAGACAGTAGCAGGAGAAATCCTACAAATCACGAATTTCTATATTCAGAAAATACACTTTCAGGAACCCGAATGTAATTCCTGCGCCATGTAAGATGGACCAGAAAAAGCGATCAATAAGCTGATCAATAAGAAACCAACTTCTGACGATAGCTTTTCCTCAAACAAATCTTATATAAAGAGTTATTAATATATATCGTTAGCTTTATTGTCTGATAGAGGCCACGTACGCTATGTTAAACTACATACACTATACTGCAAAAGACCTCTTTATTACTGAGCCCATGAGGATGATGTGCATCACCTTTACAAACTGTCAGCGCAAAAACTGTCCTATTGCAAATAACTACATCAAAGATACATTAAATGGTGGTAAGCTGCATTAAACGACTGTGCATGTGTTTTTCTCGAAATAGTAAGTACAATGAGCCCTCTCCATTTGTTCCTGCTGGTTCCCATGGAGCTGCCTGTTCTTGCATCCTCACACTCTCTCTCACACTCCTACTCACACCCACTTGAGCAGCCACCCACATCCACATCACAGAGAGGAGCGCACCTTCTTCTGGTCCCATAAAAGACATCCACACCAGGGAAATGAGGAGGAGGAGTCAAAGGAGAATTTAAGATGGGCCTACCATTCTTTTTTCTCCAAATTCATCCAATCCAAACCCTTATCAGCTTATTTCTTTCATTATTGGGATAAACATAGAAATAACTGCTCAGAATGTTACATGGCCATAATATGGACAAGTGCGCCCTCAACTGGAGTACCTGCCCTCAGAATGCCACTTCTAACACTTCTAATTTATATATCTATCTATCTATCTATCTATCTCT
>JBBIGA010066899.1:0-12208 GCA_037576975.1 Alestes dentex
AATAAATACAAGTAAACAAGCACACAAGCAGCATCACTGAAAAGACACTAATAAACAATAAGGTCTTTAAGTTAGGTAAACAAGAAATATGTTATGTAGTTTAGTTTAATTGACTTTTTACCTGGTGTAGATGTCACTTGGATCCCACAAGCCTTCTGGACTTTTAAATTGATTCCCTGAAGTAATGAAAACACACTTGTTTTATAAAAATCAATAATGTACATGTGTGAAGAAGAAGTTTCCAATCTGTTAAATGTGTACTACACAATCTAAACATACCAAATTGCTTTATGCTTTTTTCTTATGTACCTGCTGTACGTGTCTAACAGGTAAGTTTGCTTCAGTTGCTCAGACACATTTCATGGAACACTAATGTCATACTCAGCATTACATGGTATAGATGTCTCTGGAGTGATTTATTGTGATGAACACCATTATTACACACATGTTCAATGATATACACAGGTAAATATTTGCAAATTATTTCACTGCTGACACCTGCTTTAAACAATGTGTGGTGAAGACAGAAGCAAATTTCCATGCTAATCATTGTGCACACAACACTTCATCAGTATCACACCTGATGTGCTGCTTTCCATGGGGAAAACTTTGATGCTGTGATGTCCTCACTACCAGCACCCACAGCCTTGAGATATCTGTAAAGGTCACACACATTTTAATTTTGTGTCAAGAAGAACTCAGTAGGGTTGAGGAGAGGTGATTAGGGTGGTGAGAATTCTTTATTGCAACAGTACAGTAATAAGCAGTTGTTTCGAGTTAGTATATGAACTAACTTGAAACATCTACTAGATAAAAATGCACGGGCAGCAGCCATTCTTAGGGTTCCAAGCTCAAGTATGCATGCCCTCCAACGGTTATGTCCATTAATGATGGAGCCTGTTTGGTGGGGGCAGAGTTAGCTCTATCATAAAGCTGAATTCACAAGAACATAGCAGTTCAGTTTAAGAGTGTGAACATGTCTAAATGTAACAAACCTCACCTTATTCAGTACAGTGAGATTATTATCAGATATGAGGGTAGGGAACAAACCACCAACACTGGATTACAGACATACAATGTATTATATTATTAGAACATTCACACCAAAGCACACACAATTTCCCCCACCACCATATATTTACATTATTTAGCAGACGCTTTTATCCAAAGCGACTTCCATTCCCTAACTACAGGGGGGTTAAGGGTCTTGCTCAGGAACCCAGTGGTGGTCTGCTGAAGGTAGGATTCAAACCCATGACCTCTTGGTCCAGAGGCAAGTCTCCTACCCACTGAGCTACCACCACCCCTATATACACTTCTGGGTTCAGAGTCTATCAAGTGCCCCTTCCAACTGGAAAGCTTGGTAGTCCCACAGGTCCAGGAACCTTCAGTCCTTGTATTCTCTCCGTAGAGCCCTTCTGGAAGAGTTTTCCTTGACCACGGACCAGGTAATACTCTCAGGACACAAACAGACATAAAGGAGAAACAAATAAGCCCACCTGCTCCACACAGCAGGTGCAGTACAGATTAACCACAGTTATCCAATGGAAGTATAATGGGTAAACATTAAACAAACAAGCATTACTTACCCACAGGAAGAACTCACTGGTTCGCATGCAGGCTTGTTAGGGGTTTTCTGCTGGTGCTGGTAGCTTAGCCTAGCTTTCTCTGCTTCTTTTATAGAGGGAAACAGGAAATGAGCTAAAAACCCCCAGCGCCCCTCTGGGTAAAAGCCAGTAACGACACCCAGCTGTTACATAAAATACAGTTTGATTCAGTTCTGATGGAGTCTGATGGTCTGGGGTATGCTCACACATGGCAGCAAAAATGTAATGTGGTCACATGGGTGGCACCTGTTGTGGGTACCAGGTCTTAATTAAATAAATCAGTCTCATTAATTTATTATTATCATTATTTAATGAACTACATAATAGTAAATATTGCAATATGTATTTACAAACTAAGTAAATAAATACTAACGATTTGAATGTCATAGGTTTTCTAACAAATGTGAATGAGAGATGTTGGTAGTGTCACGTCTGTGCCGCCTCTGCCACACCCCCAGTGGTCTGAGTCACCGGTTTACTGAGGTTTCCCTGACACACAGGTTTGTTTAGTTTTGGTGTGGCTGCCTGGCAATGAACCTGTCTCGTGTCTGCCCTCATGTTCTCCCTAATGATAACCTGCCTTAGTTTCCCGTTGTGTTTCCAGGTGTCTCGTCTTACCCACTGTGATTATTGTTTGGTGCGTGTGATTGGTCTTCGTGTCTGTGTCTTCCTTTTATAAGCTCCAGCCAATCCAGTAGTCTGGTGTGCGATCTCCCTCATACTTCTCCCACAAGACCCGTCTGTTTTGTTAACTTACTTGCTCTACGAACTAGGAAGACTCCGCTTCTCCCTTCAAGGAGTACAGTAAGATCTGCTCTCTCAGTTCTAGTCTAGAAGGCTTTGATATTGCCCTCTTCTGTTACCCCTGGGTTCCTTGTGGCACCAAGAGAGGAGTAAAAATGAATATTGGGTCCTACTCACTTCAAGAGCGATGTCTTCACGACCCTCACTGAGCGCAACCCCTCATTCTGTGTCCTGAGCAAAGAGGGTGGTTTCTACATTTCTGTTAAAGGACTTTTCCAGCTTTCAGTTAAGACACTGCTTATCTCTCAAACACTGTTTGAACCTTCGTTTGAATTAAAACACATTTGTGTTCTTCACTCCTGCATTTGTTTCCACTTTCCCCGAGCCACAGAACATGCCTGGTAGCAACCCAGTATTAGAAAACAATCAAGTCAACTTGGTGAAAATCAATGAAAAGTGTGTTAACACACAATCTACTCTAAAGTACACAGTATATGTGCAGCAAAAAAGGGAGTGAGTGAAACGTTTAGTAAAGGGAGAAATCTCATGCCAAAGTAAAGTTCTATCGAGTTTTGATAAAGGCAAAAACACAAAACATTGAGATTTTTGTTATTTTACTAATCTGAGGATAAGTATTCTGAAGTTGTGCAAGGCACAGACAAAGAGTTTGATATGTTAGATATGATACCTCATGTCATTAGATATTTTTACAAATATGTTATTATTCCTGTCTGAAGGGAGATGTCATCCAGTGGCTACTGGGAATCTTCTAGTTTCATCAAAATCCAGGAATGAGTTTTTCTGCAAAGGTCTTGTCTTAAATAAACTTTAGCTAATTTACTGAAAGCTGGGCCAAAAGGGACCCCCATCTGCCTGGCAGAGTGAGAAGTGAAGTGAAAGTGACCATTCTGTCATGCGTACACACACACACACACACACACACACACACACACACACACACACACACACACACAGCACGCTACAGCACACAGTGTGAACAGCACAAAAATCTTCCTCTGTATTTAACCCATTCACCAAGTGAAGCAGCGTGCTGTCAGGAACACAGCGCCCGGGGAGCAGTGTGTGGGGATCGTATCTTGCTCAAGGGTACCTCAGAGGTGCTTAGCAGTCTTGGGAATTGAACCCATGACTTCCTGGTTGCAGGGCAAATGCCCTAGGCTACCAGCTGCTCAGTGGTGATGATTTCGAAGTTTTGTCACCTCTAGAGAGACTTTACCTTCCTTCTTATTTACTGGAGTTCTTGCATTGCCCATTTTGGTTGGTGTTGCCACCTTTTCGTTTCTACAGAGGGAAGCCATTTGCCAAACAAAGTGAGGGAGAAGGGGCATGTTTGGACATCCACAATGCTGGTAATGCTGCAGATGCAGCATGTCTTACAGATGTCTGCCACAGAGAGGAGAAGGGCCTCAATGATCTTTTCAGACATTCCCACTATCCATTTTGGGGTCTTTTAAAGTACAGCAATTCCCAAACCAGGTCATAATGCAGCTTTTTGGATGCTCTCTATAGTTCCTCTACACTGGTTTTAACATTTATGGCATTTAGCAAACACTTTTATCCAAAGCAATGTCCATCCCCTAACTACAGGGGACAGTTTCCTGGAGCAACTTTGGGTTTTGCTCAGGTACCCAGTTGGGGTGTGCTGAAGGTAGGATTCGAACCCATGACCTCTTGGTCCAAAGGTTCCTACCCACTAGGACTTGGTCCAGAGTATCCTACCCACTAGGCCACCACCACCTATACACTGTACACTCTGAAAGTATATTTGGAACCTACCATATTTTGGCAAGTCTGTCACACATGATTCTTTATCATGCATCTTCCATCCCCTAAATACAGGGGACAGTTCCCTGGAGCAACTTTGGGTTAAAGGTTTTGTTCGGGAACCCAGTGGTGGTATGCTGAAGGTAGGATTCGAACCCATGACCTCTTGGTCCAGAATTTCCTACCCACTAGGCCACCACCACCAATAACCCACCAATTCCTGTACACTGTACTCTCTGAAAGTGGGTAAGTATATTTGGAACCTACCATATTTTGACAAGTCTATCACAAGACTCTTTATAATAAATTCTCTAGGCAAAAACTATTTACAGCACCTTTAACTGAATATTAAACTTGGGTCTAAGATTGCTATAAAACAAATCCCATTACAAATTTTAAATCTGAACCCAACTCATAAAGTTAACTGAACTATTAAAACACTAATAAATGTATTCCACTTCAGAGGTGGGATTTAGACCAGAGCTTAGAAACAAGAGACATTACTTGCTGAACTCAGGTAATAATATTTTGAAGAACATGTAAAACATCCAAACTATACATACATACATACAGATAATGTTGGTAACATTTTGTAATGTGCAAAAAAGCATAGTATAGAACGAGGAGTGTGATTGTACATAGTTTTTAAAATACATAAAGAAGGTATTGATTTCAATGTTAAACAACAAATACATCATGTGTGAAGTAGAAAATGCTATAGAAAATGTTATATCAGCCAGTCATGACATTTTATATGATACAATGGTTTTCTGATTATTCTTTTTGTAACAGATACAATAGAAACAATAGAAAGTACTGCACTTTGATGAATATTGAGTTTGTACAATTAACAGCAAGTTGTCCAGCTATCTTGAAAAGTCTACTAAGTATTGTAGGAATGACTGAATTGAGTAACTTACTTGGAGTAATTTACTTTGCAGCAGTTTCTCTCACTATGTTGTGAGATAAAACCAATAAAACTAAAATGATAAACCTCAACTCCATTTGTTTTATGTGGCCATGCAGATGTCTGATTAATTCTGTCCAGGCTTTCATGTCTCGGCCAGCGTCCGGAAGCGGCCGCTGTTGTTTAGTTTTGTTATAGGGACTCTTAATTTGAAATTAGTGTATGTGTTTGTGCCTAGAGTCATGTTCTGTCAGTTGTTTGGTGTTTTGAGTTGAGTAATTGTCTTTACTGATTGGTTTATGTCTGAGTCTTTTGTGTATTTAAGTTCTAAGAGTATTGTATTAGTTGCTGGTCAACCTTCACCAATGTCCTCACATTTCCTGCTCCTTATGTGTCTCCTGTATTGGTTATGCTTTGTGTTTAAGGTCCTCGTGCCTCTTTGTTTTATGTGTAGAGTCTGTGTCTTTTGTGATAAAATTCCATCAAAGGAGCCTGCGTTTGCGCCTCGCCTCACTCCCCGAGCACGGCATGCCGTGACAAGCTTGAAGCGCCTGTGCCAGTACAGCATTTTTGTTGGAAACACATTAATAACATGTACTCTGACAACCTGAACTTGGGATTTACCTGAATTCTGACCTTTGCTTTCAAAGACTCTTTATACATTTGATTTCAGTTTACACATATCTACACATTTTTCTTATAGAACCCACTTTGCTTCACCTTTGATGGTTTATGCATTTCAGATGACCATCTCTGTACATTTTCAGAAATGGTGTGATCATTACACCCAAAGTGTTTAGAGAGTAAATGAATGGAAAAATATCACAAGTAAATAAATCCTCTTTTGTGTTTATCGCAATAAAAATGGTACGTGATGCCTGGGGGAGGTAGGACAATAAGATTATAAGTAACCCTGAAAAGATGGTATTAAAGGCATTTCTCTTTTGTTGGTTTCCTACATCTCTACCTCTCTCCACTGAGATCTGTGTGTCTCCTGGTCCTGGGTGTTTTAGGGCACGCAGAACAGACACACAGCAAAATGAGATCACAGCCACTGCGGTCAAGAAGATTAAGTAGAAAAAAGCATCAGGGAAAGAATGATCCAACACCACATATATAGCGTATACAGCCACAGTCAGCCAGACTAGCAGAGCTGATGCAATCCTGTACTGGATTCCTTTATATTTCAAGAATGTTGGAATTTAGCATTACCAAAGCACACTGAATGCAGTAAATGAGGTCCAGTACTGTGTGATTGAGAAAAAACACCTGAGTGGGTTTGATTTTCCAGCCGGCACGGAGAGAAAACCAGAGAAACCAAGAATGAGCCGGAGTTCCCAGGAAGAAGCAGAGCAGCATTGCAATACAGTCCACAATCATCCCGACATGATGTTCTTCTAAACAGTAAAACTCTTGGAAAGAATCTAACATGGAACTGTTATCCAATACAGACATATTCACCATTGTGTAGTTATGCTGTAATTTGGAGAAACAAAGATAAATAGTTCTGGTTAAGAATATGAGCATTCAGTATAAACGTAATGTGTTTCTTTGCAGATCATGAAAAGCATGCAAACAGTAAATAAAAAGGACACTGAAATAATAAGTGGGTTATTTTATACAACCAAGACTGTTATAAATGATATAAATCTATGTGGATTCATTGATCACGTTTTAAAGAAATATGATTTATTGTCTTCTTACCTGGTGTAGATGTCTCAAGAGTTTCAGAATGACCGTGACCCTCTGAAGTGATGAAAACACACTTGCTTTTTTGAAAAAAACAAACAAACAAAAAAAAAGTTCAGTGATATACACAAATATTTGCAAATTATTTTCCTTAATGACAAAAAAGATGTGGAGCCCAGTAATTTATAGTAAAGGAAGAAGACATTATGCAAACATCCAGCCTTGAGACATTTGTTTATGGTGCTGGACTTTCCACCTCTGTGCTGAGAAGAACTCCTCAGTAGGGATGGTTGTCCTGTTCCAGCAGCAGCTCTGATTTGTGCCCTGTGATCTCTCACATGTGGCACCAAAAATGTGTCCTACACCAGTAATGGGATGGTTGTAGGGGTGGAGGTGGACTTGCCTCTGGACCAAGAGGTCATGGGTTCAAATCCTACTTTCAACATTCCACCACTGGTTTCCTGACAAGACCTTTAACCCCAAGTTGCTCCAGACTGTCCTCTGTAGTTAGGGAATGGAAGTTGCTTTGGATAAGAGTGTCTGCTAAATGATGTAAACGTAAACTTGCCTGTAAACTTTATGACCACAAAGTTGCAGGTTCAAACCCCACTTTCATTTTGTCCCTGAACAAGACACTTAACGCTCAGTTGCTCCAGAGGGACCGTCCATGTAACTAATGATTGTAAGACTGTCCCTTTAACTAATAATTTTAAGACAGTCCCTGTAACTAATGATTGTAAGTTGCTCTGGAAATGCCTCTTTTACTATATACCCTCATGTGTGGCACCAGTTTTAGGTACTAGGTTCCAATAATTAAATATGTCAGCCTGATTAATGTATCAGTCTCATTACTATGATGCAGTCATAAATTGCATCTCTAATGTCTAACTAAATAAGTACTATTAATGATTTGAGTTCTGAAGGTTGTCTCACAAATATACATTCATTTGATATATAAATGTTAACAGCAGCCCAGTATTAGAATGAAATCCTGCACACTTGATGACAAATTAAACATTTATTAACACAGTCTACTGTAAAGCACAAATAATTCATGTTCTGTCAATAAGCTAAGCGGAGCTGTACTCAGATGTAAAGATTTCAACCTCAAGTGATTAGATATTTTTACAAATATCGAAAGGTCTCCCAAATTCCAGTTTGGAGGAAAATCCAACACTGCTTTGTTGTAAAGGAGATTTCATTCAGTGGCTGCTGGCAATCTTCTGGTTTATTCTAAATCCAGGGATGATTTGTTTGCGGTTTCAAAGACTTGGTTGCTTCACAGTCAGAAAGGCTGCAGAAATGCCTGCTGCAATTTTGACCTTGCTGACTGCCTGTTCCAGTATTACTCAGATGTCTAAGCAAAATTATGGCCAACTTACTAAAATTAGGCCTATTGGGTAGATCTTTTTCCTTGTCCACATGATGCAATTTGAAGTCGCTCTGGTTTTGTGAAGTTTTCCTGAGATAAAAAACTCCAAACAGCAATAGACAGCAACTTTCTTGAATTTCCTTCAAACTGAGAGAAATGACTGATCATGAGAGAAATGACTAAGGCATTATTTGCTGGCGCTATCCCTTAGTCATTTTATGGAGAACATGTAGAACATTCAAACTATTCAAACACACAGATAATGCTGATAACATTTTTAATGTGCAAAAAAAAAGCATAGTATCAAACAAGGAATGTGATTGTAAAGAGTTTTTAATATACATAAAGGCCTTGCCTAATATCAGTGTTAAAATATTGTCTCAAACAACATATAGATTAGGTGTAAACAAGTAGAAAAAGCAATTTTATATCACCCAATCAAGTTTTATATGATACAATGATTTTCTGATTATTCCTTTTGTAACAGATACAATAAATACATTTGAAAGTACATCACTCTGCACAAGAAGTACTCAAACTAACTTAAATTCCACAAAGTATTGTAACAATGACTGAATTGAGTAACTTACTAGAAGAGAAGTTATTGTAATTTACTTTGCAGCAGTTTCTCTCACTATGTTGTGTGATATAAGCAATAAAATTAAAATGATAAACCTCAACTGCATTTATTATATGTGGTCATGCAGATGTCTGATTAAATTCTGTCCAGCAAATTTAATCGGTGTAAGAAGTGCCTGTGCCAGTACAGACTTGGAAAAAACCCCCACATGAATACAATGTATTCTGACAACCTAGAATTAATACCTGAATTCTGACCTTTGCTTTTAAATACTGTTTGAAATTTTGATTTCAATTTACACACTTTTTCCCTACAGATGCAAACCCAGTTTGCTTCAGCTTTGGTGGTTTAGGCATTTCAGATGACCATCTCTGTGCATTTTCAGAAATGGTGTGATTATTACACCCAACGTATTTAGAGAGTAAATGAATGGAACAATATCACAATTAAACAATTCCTTGTCTGTGTTTATCACAATAAAAATGGTACGTGATGCCTGGGGGAGGTAGGACAATAAGATCACAAGTAACCCTGAAAAGATGGTTTTAAAGGCATTTCTCTTTTGTTGGTTTCCTACATCTCTACCTCTCTCCACTGTGATCTGTGTGTCTCCTGGTCCTGAGTGTTTTAGGGCACGCAGAACAGACACACAGCAAAACAAGATCACAGCCACTGCGGTCAAGAAGACAAAGTAGAAAAAAGGGTCACGAAAATTTCCTGTAAACCCCATATATACGGCATATCCAGCCACAGTCAGCCAGATTAGCAGAGCTGATGCAATCCTGTACTGGATTCCTTTATATTTCAAAAAAAATATTGGATGAAGCACTGCCAGATACTGTTCAACACAAATACAGATCTGCATCAGGGGTCTGCCGACACAGCTTAGATACAAAAAAATATGTATTTCTAGCCAAAGTTTAGCACTCTCAAAGATCAGCAAATTTAGCATCACCAACGCACACTGAATGCAGTAAATGAGGTCCAGTACAGTGTGATTGAGAAAAAACACCTGAGTGGGTTTGATTTTCCAGCCGGCACGGAGAGAAAACCAGAGAAACCAAGAATGAGCCGGAGTTCCCAGGAAAAAGCAGAGCAGCATTGCAATACAGTCCACAATCATCCCGACATGATGTTCTTCTAAACAGGAAAACTCCTGGAGAGGATCTAACATGGAACTGTTATCCAATACAGACGTATTCACCATTGTGTAGTTATGCTGTAATTTGGAAAAAAAAATTAGATCAAAAGTTTAAGAACATGAGATTTCAGTGTAAACTTAATGTGTGACTTTGCAGATCATGAAAAACATGCGAGCAGTAAATAAAAGTAAAAAAAAAAAAAAAAAAGTACAACACTAGCAGCGTCAGTGGAAGGACACTGATAAACATAACGTGGGTCATGTTATACAAGAAGAAATTGTTATAACTAATATATGCGGATTTATTGATCACATTTTAAAGAAATATTATTTCTTCCTACCTGGTGTAGATGTCGCTGGGATTCAACTTGAGTTTCAGAATGACAGTGACTCATTTAAGCTAAAAAATGTTCAGTGATATACCCAAATATTTGCAAATTTGCAAATTAATGACACCTGCTTTTCAAAAAGAGGTGAAGACCAATACTTTGTAGTAAAGGAAAAAATACATTATGCAAACATCCACCATAGTTATTGTGTAAACAACACTTCATCAGTATCACACCTGGTATACGCAATGTTCTCACAACCAGCATCCACAGCCTTGAGACATTTGTTTAGGGTCCTGGAGATCATACACTGTCCACCCCTGTGCTGAGAAGAACTCCTAAATCGGGATAGCTGTCCAGTTCCAGCAGTAGCTCTAAATTGTACCCTGTGATACCTCACACGGGGCACCAAAAACGTAGGTCCTGCACCAGTAATGGAGGGACTCTATGTTCTCATGAGTGGCACCAATTGTGGGTATCGGCTCCAATAATTGAATATGTCAGCCTCATTAATCTCTAATGCCTAACTAAAGGAAGTACTATTAATGATCTGAGTTCTGAAGGTTGTCTAACAAATATAAATTCATTTGACAAAATACTTTATCAGCAACCCAATATTAGAATGAAATCCAGGACACTTGATGACAATAAATCAAACATTTATTAACACAGTCTACTGTAAAGCACAAATAATTTATGTTCTGAAAATATGCTAAGCTGTGCTGTACTAAGATGTAAAGATTTCAACCTTTTTACACATATCTGAAGGTCTCCTAAAGTTCCTGTTTGGAAGGAAATCCAGCACTGCTTTGGTGTAAAGGAGATTTCGTCCAGTGGCTTCTGGCAATCTTCTGGTTTATTCTTAATCTAGGGATGATTTGTTTGCGGTTTCAAAGACTTGACGACTTGATTGCTTCACATTAAGAAAGGCTTCAGAAATGCCTGCTGCAATTTCGACTTTTCTGACTGCCTGTTCCAGTATTAATCAGATGTCTAAGCTAAACTGTGACCAACTTACTAAAATTAGGCCTATTAGGGAGTTCTTGTTCCTTGACCACATGATGCAATTTAAAGTCATTCTGGTTTTCTGAAGTTTTTCAAGATGAAGAACTCCAAACAGCAAGAGACAGCAACTTTCTTGAATTTCCTTCAAATTGAGAGAAATCTATGACTGCTGTCTGGCGAACATCTGAAATACACTTGTTAAGGGTCTACCAAAGAGAAACAAGTTGTGTGTATAAGTAAAGACAGATAAAGCAAGTCTATTTTTGCATCCACTGGGGAGTTAAATATTCCATCGGTCACTCCATTCTTTGAGTCACTTAATATAATCAGCTTGGCTGGGGTGCAGGAGTCTATCCCAAGTGCTCATAGGGTCACCAGTCCATCGCAGGGCAGAGTAAAATAATCATTTACAATAAAGAGGAGGTTCTTGGTTCAGTTAAGGGTGGGCTTCAGAGATCTTGCTTTAATGGTTATGCTTTCAGTGCAAGTCAAACTCGACATCGCAGTCCAGCTTCCACCACAGCATTGCTCTGGGAAAAGTGCAAGACAGTTCTATTCAATTCACTTATTCTATTAAATTCACTCATGCTACTAAATTCACTTATTCACTTTTACACTCTTGTTCATTCTGGTCTGGCATACATCTCCCATTTTTTCCACATTTCAACATTAAAATATTAACAAAAATATGCAAATCCTTGACACAAGCACTGCAGCTGCACCTAAAAATGGTTTATTGGCTTGGACATCACTGTTTGAATGGCAGATTCTGCTTGATTCCTTTTGCTTAAAAAGTGCAGAGAGCCTCAGAGGTATCGGAGAAGACCCACATTTAGAACAACAGGTAATCAAATCTGATTTATTTTTTCCTAGTTATAATTGTCATGCTGATTTGTAAATTGTGAAATTGTGTTAAGCCTTTAATATGTGAAACTGTGTGCATATTACTACTTTTACCACCTGTATTCTACTACTTTATATGTACTATATATACACTACCAGTCAAAAGTTTTAGAACACCACAGTGTTTCAAGCTTTTTTTATTGAAA
>JBBIGA010066910.1:0-12208 GCA_037576975.1 Alestes dentex
CATCACACACACACCTATCAGACTCTATAACTCATCCCCCCATCACACACACACCCATCAGACTCTATATCTCCTCCCCCTGTCACACACCGCCCATCAGACTCTATAACTCCTCCCCCTGTCACACACACACCAGACTCTATAACTCCTCCCTCAGTCACACACACACACCCATCAGACTCTATAAGCCCTCCCCGTCACACCCACCCATCAAACTCTATAACTCCTCCCTCAGTCACTCACCCACACAATAATCTGTGCAATAGCCTGCTGCTCGTTTCTGTATGTTAGTGACGGGTTAAAAAAACTATCATTGTGTGGAAGACTATGTACATTATTTTTGCTGTGATGTGCAACAGTCTGTGTGCTATACTATGCAATGTTCTTCCCAGGTACCAAATATTATGTGCAACATCGTATGCTGTCCTCTACATGGCGCTAAATCACTTAATAACTGCAATATCTTATGTGCAATAGTACTACTGATATTCATATTGTGGTTGTTTTCTTTCCATTGGTTTTTACTCAGATTTTACTTTATTTTGATTCTATTTTTTATTAGATTCTATTTAGACTTATATTAGACTTATTTTATTTATTTTATTATTGTATTTTATCTTTTTATTTTACATTATTCTGGTGTCTTGTGTCTCTCTGTCTGTGTTTTGTGGCGGTCACCACATAAGCAGTTTCCTCCGGGATAAATAAAGGTTTCTGATTCTGATTCTTATACACTAATCGTAGTCTTACTCATTCATTTCTCATGACCCGTCATTTTTGACCGGGAACACCATGAGTGTTCATAAGTTCAATAAAACACACAAAATACAATACAAATTCTTTTAAATATTTTTTTTTATGCATTCCAGTGCCTTCTGTGAACAAAGTCATGGAACCTTAGAGCAAACCGATAAAATTGACTGCATTTTCTTGAGAGAACATTTGAAAATCGGTCACATTTGACCGGAACACAAATGGAGGGTTACTCAGATTCTGTATTAAACAGAAACGCTCTTCTGTGCCTTAATGTCTCCGGTTGGAAGTTCACGTTTGAAGTGAATAAACAACCACTGCTGTATCAAAGTACACTTTCGAGTAGCCTTACAGTCTTCACAACCGAACATGGAAGTTTTCCCGAACGTTCAGAATAAGTTCCTTACTTTTTGGAGATTCTGTGGTAATGCGTAAGTAACTCCATAAACGCGAGCATGAACTGGCTGAAGTTGCATTTGTTTTTTTGTTTTCTCTCTCTCTGATTACTGGTGTTAATTATGGAACAACCCAAAACTAACGGATTACTTATAAAAATAAAAAAAAAAGTGCCATAAACTCCAGCAGTGGTCCTAGTGACTTGCTGTGGCCACGCCCCCCCGCCCCCTCAGGAACCGGGGTTCCTCCGGAGTCTGCAAACGCGCCCCGGAGAACCACGGAAGGAGAACCGATCGATCCAGAATGGACGCCTTAACTGTTCCTCCGAACCGGGGAGAAGCCTGGTATTTGTCCCTCATGGCCCCAAACACAAAAGGCCCAAAGTTCGCGTGGCTCGACCCGTCCAGACTCTACTGCAACTCCCAGGTATGGCACAGGTTCACTCACTGCTGCTGGACACGACAGGACCCCCCCCCTCTCTGTAAAGCCCCCCCAGTCATCTCTCGGGGTCCTCTCTCGCCCCAGGCCCTGTCAGACTGCGTGCAGGACCTTCTCAGACCATTCCAGAGCGACCCTGTGGACCTGGTGGCCGGGATAGATGCCATGGGCTTCATCCTCGGTACTGTTTTCTTCTTATTTCGCTGCTGAAAAGTGGAAGCGTGTGTCTCAATGACAGGAGAGACTGTTGCTTATTTTTAGCTCAGTTCATGTGTCGGTGGTGCAGCAAATATAAACCCTGGAGCCAGAACCTAAATATAGGAGCGCACGCAAGAGTTCTACAGAATTAAGATAATATTTAATCTGTTGAATGTATCAGTAAAAATGAACGGGTTTGTTCACTGCAAAATCATCGATTCAAAATGTAGTACGTTGGGGGAAAAATGGTATACAGCCATAGAAAAAAAAAAAAAGAGACCATAGTTTTTCATTGTTTTTCTGGTTATTGCTTTTGTAGTTTGTGGGAGTGTGTCTGTGTAAAACGTGCATGTCACTACTGTTTTATACTGTTTTATAATTCAAAATTATACAAAGAATTTATTATACTCACTATTATAACTGCAACAATTCAAATAGTGATGTTAAGAACAGTGTGTGCATGTGTAACACACACACACCCCCTGCCGCAAACTGTACAAACAGCTTATATATATATATATATATAAATAAAAGTTCAAAAATCAGTGTCTCAGTGTCTCAACAACTCATTATCAACCCCTTACTGAGCTGAAGTGTGTGTTTTAAAGCAGGAAAAATTCTAAAATGTGTCGGGCCGTGTCAGGAAATCCTAAACCCACACTTTCTAAAAACTACTTCAGCACTGAGTGACTTATAAAACTATACTAACGCTTTTTAGTGCGTACAGTTTGTTTAGTTTTTTTTTCTAACAAACTGAAGTTTCTTAGTCTCCTTTTCTCTTTTTGGGCTCTGTTTGGTCTAAAATAAAGCAGTAAACTGCACAAATCAGAGGCACAAGCAAAGCAAAGCTCAATAAAGTCAATGACCAAAATGTCACCAAAGTAGTAACTTTATTCACAGATGTCCCTGAGTAGCAGTAAACATCTGGATTTAAAAAAAAAAAAACTCAGGGAAGTACAGATTTGTGAAAACTGTGATGTACATTAGTATCTGTAACTGTTAATGTGAATTACTAGGGGCTTGTTAATTGGTTAACGAGATCAGGATCTCACCTTGCCGGTGTTTTCAGGTTCCGCAGTGGCCACGACGCTGGGAAAAGGCTTTCTGGCCATTAGGAAAGCAGGACACTTATGTGTGGAAACCCAAATGCAGGAATACAGCGACTACTCCGGCAGAGACAAGCTAATGGAAGTGCGAGCTGATGTCCTGAAACCGGGTACGGCAGTCTGATCGATCAGAGTCCAAACCACAGTCTGTTAGTCGGTTACTCAGACTCACACCAGAAATGTCTCACTAACACTGTCCAGGTCACTGCCCCCACCCCCCCCCACCCCCCAGCGGAGATGAGGTTTGGGCTGAGGTCCTGTTTGCTAGATGAATTCTGATATTTTACAGGAGATATCATTTTTAAATGTCCTACACTGTGTAAGGAGCAGTGAATGCTTTATCGCTTCACTGGATAAAGTTTACCAGTCTGTGATCTGTGTGACTGTTGAAGTGATTGTAGGTGCAGGTTTGATGTTGGAAGGCATTCTGAGCGATATTTATTCAGCTGCAGTTCTCTAAACACGTTCTCAGTGTGTAGGGAGTATAAAGGCTCTGCGCAGGGACCCTGTGTAACGGGCGACCCCTCCTGCGTTGTAGCTGGTAAAAAAAAATGTTTTTAGGTTTTTAGCCGGTTGTATAATTTTAGTAAAATTTCAGGCTGCCACTGAAGTCTGTTTTGTTTTCTGTTCTAAACCTGTCTACTTTGTTGTGCACTGTCAAATGTGAGCCACTAGAGGGAGCATGTGAAAAGTTTCATAAATTCACATCAACTAGACGCTTTTATCTAAAGCGAATTCCATTCCCTAACTACAGGGGGCAGTCTCCCCGGAGCAACTTGGGGTTAAGGGTCTTGCACAGGAACCCAGGTGGTGGTTTGCTGAAGGTAGGATTCGAACCCATGACCTCTTGGTCCAGAGGCAGATATCCTACCCCACCACGGTAATACTGAGCTCAGGGCAGGACAGGGGAGTTTAGGTCCAGCCTGATGAACAAAAAACAGAATTTTGCTGATTAATACCCCTGATTAACACAGTTCTGGTCTTTACAGCAGCATAAGAGTTTTATTTAGTTTGAACATCTACTAAGGCCAGTTTCCCAGAGCCAGAATAAGTCTGAGCTTAGACTAAACACTTCTAATGGCGATTCACCACTGAGGATAGGGTTCTGTCTAAGCTAGAATGAGTCGTTCTGTGGGTAAACTGGCCCCCAGCACCGTGTGTGAAACTCTGGTGTTTCAGGTCTGCGTGTTCTAATAGTCGACCAGTGGATCGAGACTGGGGGCACAATGAAAGCTGCCATCCGACTGGTAGAGAAACTGGGAGCAACTGTAGTAGGTGAGGACGGGACTTTTTTTCTATTAAAAACTAAACGAACAAAAATGTAGCTGATATTTATATTGCAAAAATTACTTATTAAAAAAAATCACTTAAAGTGGAACTAATCGGGAGTGAATAGCGAGTCGAAGCCGTCGTGCTCGTCACAGGAGCGTCTGGCTGGGAGGATTTAATCGAGACCCGTTGCTACTCGTTGCAGGTGTCGCTGCGGTGGCCATTGAGAACAGTGAGGGTGGAAAGTGGATCAAGGAAAACTACAAGCATTCCCACTGCGTCCCTGCGGAGCTTCAGTCTCAGATAGACGGCCAGTATCTGGAATCGTTCAAGAACTTCAATACTTAAACTCTTCTGAGAGAGAATCCACTCAGAGCCGTGACCGCGGGAGGAAGACGGCAGCATTCACCAGATTTACGTCAGACGGTGTATTCACGTTCACACACGACTGGACTAATGAAGAAATGATCACTTTTGTTGAATATGATTCCTTATAAAAGGCACATGTATCAATGCCTTTCAGAATTTAAAAAAGTCGTTCATAGACTGTTACTTTGGTATGTGACGTATCTTTATCTTTCAGGCTATTCACACATTTTTAAAAGTATGTTAATTATTTAAGTACTTTTTTTTCCCCTACCCCAAAAATGACCCTTAGGCTTAACTGAAGTACCGTATAAAATTTTATTGCAACAAAACATACAGGAACAGAAATCTATCAATTTTTCAGCATAAATGTATAAAATAGTAAACGATTACTGTATTGAAATCTGTGCTACAGCATTAATACTAAGGTACTGCATTTTCAAACTGCATTTCTGAATAAATGTTTTAATGCAATGACTTTTCGTTGTGCAGGTGCACGCATGCAGGATCTGGATTCACTGCTCCACGTAAATTAAAACCACGTAAAAATGAACTGGCGCAGATATGTGCAATACTATTGCAATACTAACATTAATTAATAAAGGAGAAACGCTGAACGGAAAATACATTTTGTGCATAGATTTCATAGAGAGGGGAAGTATTTCACCATAAAATGGAAAAAGCTCAGGATACTCTACTAAAGAATGTTCCCTCCGTTCCAGCAGATCTTTCGGTTCCACCCTGTCCGCAGAGAGTGAACCTCAGTGCTGAGTGTGCATTCCTTATGAGTAGATGTGGTCTTTAAAACCTTACTGTATAATGTAAGTCTCCCTCTGTGTTGTACTTTTGCTTTGGTACCATAACGTCTTCAGTGCAAAAATCCCCATTTTCAGAGTGGCTCCCTTTACTGACAGCAGTTTGGCTGTTTCTTTTTGGAACTTGCATACAGGTTACTGGAGTTGCTGTTGATTTCTGTGAAAAGATGATGGAAAGAAACTTTTACTGGTTAAATAAACATTACATTGTCTTTACATATTGATCAATATTGAGCCGCCGTTACAGTTCCAGACGTCCATGTCAGTGATTTAATCCCTACTGAGAAAACAAGCAGCGAAGTCTGAATGTACAGTGCTGCTCAGTGTTGTTTTTTTGTTTTTCTTTCTTGAACAGACACGATCATCAAACATTTCTACACTAAACTACCCAATACAGGTCTAGTCATCGCAGTATCAAAGTTGGATGAAAGTCAGGAAAGGGATAAAGAACGACGTGGTTCAAAAATAAATCTGTTTAACCACTGTGTTAGTCAAATTATGTGCCGGTATTTCTTTAGTAAATATCAGATCAGTGACTCTGCACTCACTGACGACGTCCCCGATCCGCCTGGAGCCGCTTTTTTCCAGTTCCGCCAGCACGTTGGCCTCGAACGTTAGAGACGCCACGCGAAAGAAAAACTCCCTCACGTTTTCCCCTGAAAAATCATGTCTCATTAAACCACATTCATGGAATTCAAGGACATTTTGAAGCAAAAAAAATTTTCCACAATTTTTCTACACACTTTCTACAGACTTATCAGTTGCATACACAACAAACAGTATGTCATGCAATATCACAGATCACAAATAGTGTGAAGTGATCACACTACAGCACACAGTGTGAAATTCTTCCTCTGTATGTAACCCATTTAATCCATTCACCAAGTGAAGCAGCGGGCAGTCATGAACACAGCGCCTGGGGAGCAGTGTGTGTGTGTGTGTGGGGGGGAGCAGTGTGTGTGTGTGTGTGTGGGGGGAGCAGTGTGTGTGTGTGTGTGTGTGTGTGTGTGTGGGGAGCAGTGTGTGTGTGTGCGGGGGGAGCAGTGTGTGTGCGCGGATGGTACCTTGCTCAAGGGTACCTCAGTGGCGCCACTAGCAATCTTGGGATTCGAAGCCTCGACCTTCGGATCACAGGACCAACTCCCAAACCACTAGGCCCCCAGCTGCCCCTATGTGACCGATTGAAGCTTTATTTAGGAAAAAAAACTCACCTGTGTGGGTTCTCTTGTGCCTTTGCAGCTCGTCAGAGCGAGTGAAGCGCTTCCCGCAGAACGACCAGGTGCAGGCAAAGGGTCTCTCGCCTGTGTGCCAGCGTAAGTGAGCTCGGAGATGAGAGGTCTTGCCGTACACCTTCCCGCACCCGGAGATGTGACAGATGTGCTGCTTCTTTTTATTGGGGTCGCTCCTAAAACAAGAAACACTCCAGATTCAGAAAAAAAATAAAATAAAATCACACACGCTGATTACAGAACAGAAAAGTCAATCCGGAGAGGTGAAGCCTTTAGGGAGATAAATTAAAATAATGAATCATTTTAAACAGCATTTCAGTGATTAAAGCCTGTTCATGAACATCGAACCATAAGTGAAGACGCAATTTCAGTTCACTATGTGCAGCCTCTCAGACACCGACGTTTTTCCACTCGGCGTCCCGGCGCTATCCCCACGTTACAGGAACGGAGCAGATTTCACACGATGCTCACATGCAACACTGGATTTTATGCAGAGAGATCTCAGCACAGTCCAAACATTTACTTCACACGATTTTACTCAGAATTCAGCTATAAATTGTTTTTATCCAAGTATAAATACCTAAACCAGTATATACAAAAGTGGTCCAACTTACCTAGACAAAAAGGGTAAGACAAATAAATAAATCAATACATACGTATGGGCGCGGGCGGTTTTAAGTCAGAAATTTTTTAAATATCGTGGGTGCGGGCGGGTCAAAAAGTTACAAAACGCATTTCATTATCGATCAAAATGTGTTTTTTCCCCCCTCGGGTCAGGTCGGGTTTTGGGTCATTATCCACGTATATTTTTGCGGGCTGGGCGGGGCGGGTGTTTAAAAAAAAAGCCGACCCGCACAACACTAATACGTACAGAAATTATCAAACAGTATATTCAGGGCATCTTCAAGTATTTTGTTATTTTACACATTATCTAACAATGTTAATAAAGGAAGTGTATGAGGTGTATGTTTAATTGGTGGTCTGAGAGAATGTCTTTCAGTGGCTTGTCTATAGGGTGGTTATGCGGTGCGCAGAGGTCTTATTGTTATAGCGCCCTCTGCTGCTCCTAGCTGATTTTCGGTAAAGGAGAAAGACAGGCCGAGGGCCATGGACCGGGCGGCCGTTCTGGACTTTTCCAGAACGCACAGGCTGCCAGTCCACCTTAGGTGACAAGCCAAAGATGAAAAAAAATATTTAGTCCAGAAATTTGAGTTAAACATGTAGACAGGTGATGTAAGAGCAGCTGTAGTCGTACCGGCCCTCTCCATCCTTGCAGTACGGGCAGGTGCAGGCCTCCCTGCGTGTGCGGCGGCCTGGAGGTGTCGGGCTTGTCTCCAGACCATGGTCCAAATTTGTGCAGTCCTCCAGGCTCTCCTCCCCCACAGCCCCCTGCTCGCCTGGAAACACACATTTCTTATTATATATACTCACACACACACACACACACACACACACACACACACATATATATACGCATGCTGCTATAAGAATGCAAATTTTCCACCTGCTGGACTAAAGAAGAAGAAAAAAAAAAAAAGGTTATCTTCTCTTCCCAATAACTCCACTGACAGAACAAGATGGAAACAGCACCCTCTTGTGGATTGAGGAAATACATTCTGGAGAGCTAATAAGGATTTTTTAAAAACACTATATTAGAAAAAATAAATTAACATTTTGACTATATCTACCAATACTACTTAAACTCTAAACATTTAGATTATGATACTGCAAGGTTGTGATTCCCTTAATCCTTCTCAGCAGGAACACAATCAAAAGGAGCTCAGCTGTGTGTCTGTGTGTGTGTGTGTGTGTGTGTGTGTGTGTATAAAAAGACTGAGACCAACTGATTAAACAAGTGAAACCAGACGAGCTCCTGCTGGATTACACTGATTTTCCAACTCCATCATTTATGAAATAATTTTGCATTTTAAAAAACAATTTTCTTGGAACCTGACATGCATGCTCCTTTTGAAGTTGTGTAAAAATTTGTCGCTCGGTTTTTGTAACCCTGATTTGCCTCTTTAAACAATTTTTTACAATCTGAAACAATACACGGAGAAAGAAGGGGGAGGGGTGAAAAAGCCAAAGAAATACATTTAAATATGTGTACACGTATAAACATACAAACTTTTCAATATTTACAATATTTGGAACAGGTCACTCCTATATGATGTAAAAAATTTCTGCAGCTCTTCATGAGATCTCGGTGTTTCTCAGCCCTGCATTCATCCTCTGCTTGGGTTTTCACTTCTTTTTCGCCTGTGTTTACTTCACGTCATGGAGCTGAATTTTGAGCATCCAAACTTAACATACTTCCATTCTGTCTCGTCATCTCATTTGCACCATTGAGAAATTCTGTGAAAGACTGAAGTTGAGCGTGTATTTAAATTCTATCAGAATGTTAAATGTCCACCCAGAATCAGACTAAGGATTAAGATACAGTGGCTGGTTGATCTGGCTCAGCCTGGTGTCTTGGGAAAAAGATGCTGTTAAATATACTGTTTGCCTTTTTTAGTGCCAGACTTAAAATATGACTGAGTTTGTGCTTTTGATTAATGCTGTGTCGATCAAATCCCTGCCTGCTGGCAACAGCAATGAAATGAGAAAACTCTCCATTACTAAAACAATCTCTGAAACATAATCACAATCATCATCATCATCGTTTGTGATTGGCAGTCTGACTGACCTGCAGTGTTGGCCACAGCGATGGGAACTCCCTGTAGCTGATGCATCTGCAACCCGGCATTTCCCAGGTTGATGGTCTGAAGGCCTGGAAGCTGCACTGTAGCTGCTGTTCCAGACTGAGCCAGCGGTGGAAGCGAAGACACCGGAGCCAGAGTGATCTGAGCACCAGCAGGACTCTGCAGCTGAACCGTCTGCCAGCTGACCTGGCCGTTGGGGCCCACAGTGCGCAGCAGAATGGAGCTGTTATTTGGGACGGCCTGGATCTGCAAATTCTGCAGTCCATCTTGAGAAAGAGTGTGTGCTGAAAACACCTGGCCGCCGCCGGGCTGAATGGCCTGAAGAGCAGGCGCTCCCTGAAAGAGCTGCTGGGGCTGGATGAGGATCTGGGGCTGCTGCGGCGGCTGCTGCTTGCCGTCTCTGTTCTCAGACTGCACTGAAATTGCCCCAGTCGCGCTCTGAAAGGTGGCCGCCATTGTAGGGCTGCTTTGGGACGACGCTCCACTACATGTGGTCACCGGCTGTGACGTAGACGTGGCTGAGCTGCCGGGATATTCGGAGACTGTGGCCTGTTGGGCTTGGACGAGCTGCTGACCAACACCTGAAGTTCCACCTGCGACGTCATCACCTTTAACTCCAGCACTAACAGGAAGAAGGGTGATGCTTCCGTTCAGCGACACAGGCATGTTAGCAAGGAACTGTGTCTGATTGGGCAGCACAGCGTTTCCCAGAGTCAGGTTCTGAAGAGGAATGGCCTGCTGAAGGAGACCAGGAACAGTCAGGATGTTGGTAGCTCCAGTACTTTGGCTGGTGGGAGCTGTGATGAGATGCTGGCCACCACTGGGTGAGGACACGAGCTGAAGCTGCCCTGGTCCTGCAGCAGAAGCATCTTGGGCTGTCTGAGCAAACTGGAGCTGCTGACCATCCACAGTCTGAAACTGAGGAATGACTTGATACTGGATGTTAGGCATCACTCCAGAAATGGTAGTGAGAACCTGCTGGCCTTGTAAGCTTGGTGCAGATGCTACAATGTACTGCTGCTGCTGCTGGACACCCACTCCGGTGCTCACCGCGTGTCGGCTTTTGTCCTCCACCGCCAGGCCTGACTTCTGAGAGACAGTATTCGGAGAGCCCGAAGCTGTCTGACCGCTCATGGGAATGATCTGCCAGCCATTCGTAGTTTGTTGCAACTGAGTCTGGTTTAAATCAGTCCGGTGGTCCTGAAGGGTCTGCTGTTCTGCTGCGTCGTTCTCGTCTATTCGACTGCAGGTCGCTGCCAACAGGGCTAAAGGTGATGGTGGCTGGGCTTCCTATGGACAAAAAATCAAAAATAAAAAAATCATGTGAACAATACCTTACAGGGGATCTATTAAGATATCGTAACAGGTTACAGTATCAAAAATGACTGACGTTAGACAGATGTTTAACTCTGGCAGACATGTCAAGTTGGCATTTGATTTATTTACTCAACAGTAGAAGTTTAGAATGTTTAGGTGATGCTGGCTTTCTGGCGTTATGGCTAAACTGTAATGCAACACATTGGACCTGGAGGGGAAAAAAAACCCATGGTGCCACATTTAAAACAATCAAGACCCATGACTACAATTATTTGTGTACAGTTACCCAACCTGCACTAAATCTAATTAAACTGGACCAAGTCTGCTCTCTGTAAAACATGCAGTGTTCTATGACAGCAGCAATATACAAGGTTAGAAAAGCAACAAATTAACACAACATACTGTCACATTGCCCAGCCATAGTTACTTGCTAAAATATCTGCCTTTGACTGCATGTGTAAGTAAAGGTTACATTTGCCTTGATCAATAAATCAGGTGGATTAAGTCCCAATGTTTATGTATTAGCAGGTACGCACATAGCACTCAGACCACAATTCCATTATAAGTTCACCCCAAATTTTTAGGGCCCGGCCACGTTTTATTTGCTTGCTCTTCAGATATGTGCCAGTGATAAATGTCATTACTGATCCTATAGGGTACCAACATTACTTCTAAATTCACGCTAAATCAAAACATGCTTCTGTCTGTCATCTGTGTGAGATAAATGATCAATTCTATTAGTTCAAAGCAACAAGTAAAACTCACATAAAAGTCCCCATAATTCAGTGTTTATTGTGGACAGAGTGCTCAGAGTGGGCTTGGTGTGAAAGTCAGAACTGTTCACAGTGGAGGTGAACAGTTGGTTGTCACATTAGATGGTTGTGGTTGCATCACCTGGTGCCTGAGATGTTCTAACAGAGTTCTGAGAAAATTTTGGTCCAAAACACATTCATGGTGGAGGGATACATGCAGGGCATAACAGGTAAGATGATGTAGATTAAAGAGAACTGATTCCCCCATCGTTCGGTGTAAATAGAGAATGTTCAGCGTGTGTGCTGAGTGGGTTTGACGTGCAACGGTTCACCTTACAGACTCTGATTTCTTTCCAACGGAGGTGAATCCAACCAGACATCTCCAACACAAAGACGTTTATTCTCCATCACCCCGAATGAAGCTCCATGATGTGCCTGAGTGTTTAAGTGGATGGCGATACTGGTAAAAGAGTGAAGAATCTGACAAAAATAAAATCAGTTTTCTTTTGCTCCTAAAACTAAACCCATTCATGGTGGAGGGTTACATGCAGGGCGTCGTGAGGTAAAACGGTCCCCAAAGAAAAAAGTGATTAAGTTTCAATATTTTTGATTTTAGCATCAACATCCATATAAACACTCAGAGACACGTGGAGCTTCACTTGGGGGCGAAAGAGAATAAAACGGCTGGATCTGTGTCGGAGACGTCTGGCTCCATTCACATCCACGATATTTGTGTTGGAGACGTCTGGATCCATTCACCTCCACTATATTAGTGTTGGAGACGTCTGTCTCCATTCACCTCCACTATATTTGTGTTGGAGACGTCTGGTTCCATTCACCTCCACTATATTAGTGTTGGAGACGTCT
>JBBIGA010066920.1:0-12207 GCA_037576975.1 Alestes dentex
AGTATACTGGTGGTGCTGAATGCTGAGTGGTTGGAACTCCTTTATCTAGGCTCCTTGTATCTTTAGACACTTTCCAGCCTGTCACAGTAAAACATTTGTTCACATTTCTTTCATTTAATCTCCTCGGTATGACAAAGATAAGGCAGTCTGACAGAAAATAGGATTTTTATACAAAAGCTAAATATGAAGAACTGGGGGGCTCAAGACTTGAAGATACAGATTGTACCCAAGACAGTACAGTTTAGACCCTTTTTTGGTGAGTTAAAGGCAGAAAAGGCAGAAATATGTACTAGATCTGTCGAAAGAAGCCTGGAGAGGATCAGCAGGAGGTCAACCTGTTTAGGAAATCTGCCTGCTGATTTATCCTCCAGCCACATTCAGCTCATCCCAAAAATGCAGCCAGTGTGGAGCGATGGATCCACACTTAAGTTCTGTACTGATTTTTTAGTGCTGATTTCATCCTTCTCCTGCAGAATATTGGCTCCGTTGGTCCCAAATGTTTTGTTTTATTTAGCGAGACATGGCCACATGCATGTGTTGTCCCACTGCCCCTCCACACTGGGCTGGTTATCCGGCCACTTATCCGAACTGTGCTGAAGATTAGCCCCCCTTTGGAAGATACTCTGATGGGTCCTGTGGGGGGGTCTAATCCAAACCTTCCTATGTAAATCAATGTAGCCTTTTAAACCAGCTTTAGCTTCGCTTTCTCTTTTACCACTTGCCACAACATAATCAGCCACAAAATAGTGTTTTGACTGAGGAACGACGACTGGGTGACCCAAAAAACGTCCCTGACGCTGGGCCTGACTGCACCACTGCTAAAAAACCAACCCTTATTGCAAATGTAGTCAATCAGCCAAGACATGTTTACCGTCTGAAGTTTGCTTCTATTGTTTTGTACTGGAGCTACAAGGCTAATGTAGCTAACAAGCAACAGAAACACATAACTGCAGGTCTAAATATTCAGAAACTTTCCTAATCCTCAATATGGTGTTCAGTAATGTCCAACAGACTTACTTTTGTGGTTTCTGTCTCTGTGTGACTCACCGTGATCTATAAACATGAACTAAATTCAGACTACAAATTAAACACAAATTATTTTTAGCTAGGCAAACATAGCCCATGTTAATAGATAACAGTGAATCGTACAGTGTCAGAAACCACATAAGTGAGATTATTGAAGATTAATAAACTCCTACACATGGTTTGAGGTGATGCTGTGATGCTTGTTGAATTTTTTTTTACTTGAATGTTTCGTGTTAGCATCATTAGCCTCGTATCTGCTCTGGGATAAACCAGTAATCAGTGGTAGAAGTTTAAGAAAATTGTCAGAATACCAAAAGGATCTGGTGGATTGATAGTGTGGGATGTACAGGATAGTAGATATACAGTTTTGTGCAAAAGTTTGGGCACCCCAGTGTAAATAAGTACACATCTTCTACAGAGCAGACTTCTGTACACATTTTAATATGTAAGAACTGCTCATTTGCTGAATTTAACAAACTGGGAAAAATGTATTTATCATAATATCATCCTTTTTTATTTATTATTTTTCCCCTAAATGTTAAACTAAGCAAATAATTAAAAATATGTTGTGCACTAAAATTTCCAAACAATGCAAACTTGTTAACTTGCTAAGAAAGTCAACAAATTTGAGCTGGAACTGTACAATCAAACTTTTGCACGCGACTGTAGAACCTGTAGGGCAGGTCTTCTACTCACATTCACCGGGTTATGGTGGTAAAATTGACATTTCCAATTTAAAGAATTCATAAAAGATGAAATTGTGATCAGTACAAAATAGTTCTGAAATGATATATATGATGATAAGAAGACAAAGGAAACACCTCTGATAGAACAGTAAATAAACTGAAATTATGTTTGGTGAAGAGGGTTGCTCTGATTGGCCATTGCAGTAGAGAGGGTAACCAATCAAAATGACTCACTTGCATTCTCTTTAAAGGAGTGTTATTATTGTAGGTGTACTAAAACTAAGAAAAATATTTTTTTGATGTTGATATATACATTAAGTCTATCTGAGTGTTGATTGGCTCTGTGGGGTGTGAGAGTGGAGCTCTAGGCTGTACGTGGTTTAATGGGCTTCTTTTTGGACGTGACTCTGCTCCCTTTATCCTTCACAGCCCGATGTTTCCGTACTGTTGCCTTTGGACGACCACAGCATGCGCCAGCCTTTGTCCACTAACACTGGCGTGGCCCGCGGCCTGGAGATTTTCTACTAACTCTCCAACAGCACATGCCCTCTCCTCCTCTTCCTCCATCTCCTCCTCCTCCTCTCCTCTTGCGAATCTCGTCTCCGTCCCCCCGTCACCCTCGTGTACGTTTTGGCAGGTGTGCGTGCCCATACATCCAAAATCCAGATTATTTCTCCATCTCCCATTCCCATTCCACAGGGCGCCAGCCGAGGCTTGCGAGAAGGCAGTGTAGATTCCACCCATCCTGTGTTGCTGTTGTTGGTGAATGGCTGCGTCACACTTACGTTTTTTCACACCTATTCGTCATTTCACCATGTTTTCAAATCAAACGTCTTGTCCATTGCTGTTTTTGTTGCTTGTTTTACATACTTAGAGTCCACCAGCTATCGAACTCTGCCCGCAAATATATTATTTTTTATTTAAGAACCTACATTTAGTGTGTTGTACTAATAATGTTTCCTTTTTGTCATTCAGTAGAGCTTCTTTTAAGCTAAAAGTCAATTTACACAACACTAGAAGTTAATCTATAAACTAATTTAATTAACACAAACTTTACAAATCACTTAAAAATACCTGTATGGTGGAGCACTAACTTAATCTCTGGTAGAATCTTAGTCTACTACCAACTACTAATTTTAAAACTCTGTGTATTTAGTTAGTAGTTCGGTGTGATTTCTTTGGACTATAAAGTACCAACATAGTCGCTCAGAATAAAAGCAAAAGCTGTAAATGTAAATGTATTTATCCATGTCTGTGGCTCCACCTCAGGCACAGGCCGCCAACAAAGACTCCAGGCGTCTCGGTTCTAGTCCAGTTTCCCCAGCTGTCCCAGTGTGGGGCCAGTCCTCCTCACATCTGCCTCCAGGTCTTGGTGCCAGGTGTTCCTGGGCCTGCCTCTGTTCCCTTGAGGATTTCCACACAGGCCAGACCAGGGCCAGACCAGTCCAGCTCCAGCATCTTCGGACGAGTTCTTCCCCTGCTGGCTGCTGGCTGGGTCACTGCCAGAGTCTCTGGTTATTGATTAGATTAGACCTGGCCTCTGGTAGACTCACAGGTGTTTATAGATGCTGGTCATATCCGATGATCCCCACCAGAAGTCAACAGTCCCCCAAATCTTTTACGTTAAAAACATCCACAATACTTCTCTGGACCCTCTCAAACTGCATCCAGCTCTTCATTAAGGTTGATCAGACTTGTGGAGGTGGTTTGGACACAGTATGACTTACTGTGAGCTGTAAAAATGAACTTCATTGCTACAGGTGGCCGTATCAGACATTTCTCTGTATTTATGACGTCACAGAAACTCTAGATCAATTCTCCTGCTCGTGAGGCAGTTTGTGAAAACAGACCTTGCTGTGTAAGAACGTGCTGCAGCGTTTGGCTCCACACTGAAGTTCAGTTCATTTTTACGTCCTAAACCACGTCCACATGTCTGATCCACCTTAATGAAGAAGTTCAGTTCAATTTTATAGCTCACAGTAAGTCGTACTGTGTCCCAAACCACACCCCCTCCCAACAAAACCGAAGCCTCTTAACACCTCTGAATATAAGAATAAACAAAAAATAAATACATATATTATGTAAAATAGGAAAATAAAAATAATTTGTAATTTAATAATAATTTTGTTCACCTATCATCTGTATCCACTGCAGCCTGCCTTCATTAATTAGTCCCTCACAATTAGGATCATTTTTCATAACATTTCATTCATGCTTGTTTGTTTGTCTCTTTGTTTGTTTAGTCATCCTTTCTTCCTCTGTTCCGTGTTTTTTGCCTGAATGTTGTCTGGAGTTGTTTTTCTCTGTGAAAGTGTTTTTTGTGAGAATTCGTCCTCACAGCGAACTCCTCTGTCGTCCGCAGGCTTTCAGCAAGAATAACTTGATCCTGGAGGAACGAAACAAATACTTCAATCCTCAACTCGCTGGAAAAACGTACACCAACACCTACTTCACAGACGTCAACACCTACGACGACTACTAGAGCCGCGCCTTCCGCCCGGACACGCAGTCTCTTTTTTAGCGTCTGCTTTGTAATTTGCTCTTTGACATTTATTTTTGGAACCATTTCAACATCACCTGTCCGAACTCACCTGTCCAGCATCACCTGTCCAGACTCACCTGTCCAACATCACCTGTCCAGACTCACTTGTCCAGACTCACCTGTCCGAACCATCTCCAAGCCAACGAGGACTTGTTGCTCTTTTGGAACTTTCTCTGCACAAACTCCGACTCTGAAAAAGAGTGAGGAAATTAAAAAAACAAAACGGCATCTCCAGGACAGGAGAAACGTTTAAAAAAAAAAACTTTTTTAAAGGCGATTTGATCCCTATGTGACTCCTGTGAACTCTCTGGGAAAACACCTGATGTTTGGAGGAGAAACACTGGCGCTTTTTGTTTTGTTTTGTTTTTTGTTTTTTTTTGCATGATTTTCATATGTTGTTTTTTCTTCGTCGTCGCTTTATCCATTCGCATGACTGTTTGCGTTTCTGGACCGTTTTGTCTGCTTTGCTGAGATCCTGCATTAGTGCCCAGAATACACTCACCGGCCACTTAATTGGAAACAACCACCTTGAGTTTGTGATTACTGGCCACTTTATTGGAAACACCCACCTTCTGTTTCCACTCTCTGGCCTATTTATTGGAAACACCCACCTTCTGCATTCTGCCTCTATCCACTTTATTGGAATCCTCCACGTTCTGTATCCACTCTCTAGCCACTTTATTGGAAACACCTGCCTCATTGCTCCACTGTTCAGCTGACAGACTGCAGCACGTCTGTTTATCAGCCTCAACGCTCTTCAACATGGGTCACCAGATGTGATCTGGGTGGAGGACTGCTCTCAGGACAGCAGTGACACTGATATAATAGTGTGGTGTTGGGACAAGTGTTACTGGGGTTTGTAGTAGAGCTGGTATTTTAGTCCATGTGTTCTGAAGACTAAAGGTTTTAAAGAAAAGGTCAAAGAAGAAATACTTTTAAATATTATGAAATTCTAAAAACAAGTTTACTTAAAAGTTGTTCCGTTTCTTAGTGCAGGGTGTCCCAAACGGGCTTGTGGGCCTAAACACCACACCCCTTAATGGTATTTCAGAGGGTTCATGGGGGGTGGGGTAGTAAGGGGGGTGAGGTTTTAGGGGGGCTGTGGTGTTTAGGGGTGTGGTGTTTAGGGGGCAGGGTGTTTAAGGGTGTGGTGTTTAGGGGTGTGGTGTTTAGGGGACAGGGTGTTTAGGGGTGTGGTGGTTATAGGTGGGGTGTTTAGGGGGTGTGGTGTTTAGGGGTGGGTGTTAAGGGGTGTGGTGTTTAGGGGGTGGGGTGTTAAGGGGGTTGGGGTGTTTAGGGGGTGTGGTGTTAAGGGGTGGGGTGTTTGGTTGGGGAGTTTATGGCCAAACAGTTATAAGTTTAAAATGCCAAGAAATGTCCCTGCATGTGAGAATCATCATAATCATGTGACAGTTTAATGTAAACACTTTGTCTGATGTGTTCGGAGGTTTGGGCACCGCTAGTCAAATAACTTGTTGATTATCTAAGAGTAAATAACTGCATGCCCTCTTCAGAGAAACACTCCTGCATATTTGTATGTTCAGTTACTTTGTAATCACTGAACTTTGGGATCAAAAATAAAACATAAAATGTGACATGTGTAAAAGTTATGGCACATTTTATGCATTACTTTACTTTATTTTCCCAAAATGCATCAAAATGTGCAGGAAAGTGCCATATGTAAGTGTGTTCTCTGTAGAGGCAGTGTATTTATTCACATTAAACATTTGATGTAATTTGATGGTGGTCACCAGACTTTGAACCAGTTTTTCTTGAACAGATTTCGGGAGAATAAAAACCTCGCCTGAAGCTCGTAAAATTAAATACATCTTTATTGTTAGCCTGCTTAAAGCCTGTTAGCTAGTGGGCCCAATTAAATCAAACTGACGACAAATTACCACATCATTTTAGTTTTTTGAGTAATTATGATGAGCCAACAGGCCGGAAATTCAGATACTTTGTAAACTTTGCAAAAATGGGAGATTTTAAAGGTATTAAGACTAGGGATGCACTGAAATTATTTTTTTGGACCGAAACGGAAAACCGAAAATGAGGAAACACTTGGCTGAAAACCGAAACCGAAAACCGAAAAGAATTATTATTATTATTACATTATTCAAAGAATAAATCTGTTACAAAACTATTAAAATACTTATTTAGCATTCAAACAATGCACAATATAAAATAAAATTTGAATAGCCTAAAAGCAAGATAGCTGAAATATTATACAATTAAATATCTTCTTTCATAAAACTAGTGAATTCAAGTGCATTTTAATATTCTGAACGAAGTGCATGAACAAATTGCATTCAGAACAAGTGCTTTAAAAACTGTTGAAAGATATAACAACATTCTCTGTAGGCCTATAACAAAATAGTGTATTAAAACAAAGATGGCCCACATATTATCACTGGAAAACTTTCTTGCCTTTTCAAAAACACAGAGGGAAAGTGACCATTCTGTCATATGTGAACACACCACACAGTGTGAACAGCACGAAATTCCTCCTCTGTATTTAACCCATTCACCAAATGAAGCAGGGGGCAGTCAGGAACACAGCGCCCAGGGAGCAGTGTGTGGTAATGGTACCTTGCTCAGGGTACCTCAGAATCGATTCTTGGGAATCAAACCCACGACTTCCGGATCGCAGGGCAAACGCCCTAACCACTAGTCTTGCCTCTTATGTGCTTCATACTCTGCATGGCGATCGGGATGTTTTGATTTTATATGATTAATCCCGACGTTGAGAAAGTCTTTGTGGATGCACCCCCTCTCGGCATTGCGCGCTTTACAAACGGCTTTCCGTGTGTCTTTCTTAGATATATCGAAATGCGCCCACATGGCAGACATGCTGACTCTAATCCAGTCTGGCGCGCGCAGGCTGCGGTTGCGTCATCATTGCGTCATCACTGTTTTGGTCATGTTAAAAAAAATAAAAAAAATTCAGCCAAAACCGAAAATGCAGTTTTTGCTATTTTCAGACAAAAATTTTCAGTGGCCATATATTCAGTGCATCCCTAATTAAGACACAATTGTCTTGAATTAATAAGGAGGTGTTTAAATAATATTTTATGAAGTACTTGAGATTAATCCAGGAAATATAACTAAGTCACTAAGTCAAGAGTCCACCACCCAAATATGTCTGTGGTCAGAGAGTGACCCCTGATGAAGAACACTGTGCTCTTTGGTATATTTTATCGAGCCTTGTGTGTTTAGGTGGAGCCAGAAGGAAGCAGCAGTTTTTAAACTTTGTACAAACGGGTGATGAGGTACTGCACCACTTAAGGCGTAATTGTACGCTAAGTAATGTATCACTTTTTTATCAAGTAATTGAGATTGAGATTAATCAAGCAATTGTGACTTGATGTGACTAGGCTGAGTTTTTCCTCCACCAGAATACCCCTGTGGTCAGAAACAGGCCCTAACTGTACATATGCAGGCGTGGCGTTTCCGATAAAGTGGCCAATGAGAGTAATCAGAGAGACGAAGCATGTCGGTATATTTTATGAAGCCTTGTGTGTTTAGGTGAAGATGCAAAGGAAGTGTTTCCAATACAGTGGCCGGGGAGTGTATTCGCCCATATGAAGAAACAAATAAAAAAAAAAACAGAAAACCATGTTGAAGGCTCGTCAGACAAAGTCCAGATGATCAGGATGTAGATATTTTGGTGTCTGGCATCGATGTTCCCATGTGTCTCTTCCAGGCGGAGTCGTAACCGTGGTGTTTTTGTTGTACAGGTTCTCTCTGCATTAACCGTACATCTGTGTAGCTTCTGTAGACGGAACGCTTAGAACGCCGTGTTGGTCCGACCCACTTTAACCCAGCCAATCATCCGCGCTGCCATCACCTAACAACAAAAAACAACCGAAACGAGAGAGAGAACGTAACACTCAGCTCCACCCTAACAGCACCTTTTTATAACTCTAATCCTTTGATCATTTGAATACAATGTTTTTATTTTGTGTTGTTCCGAAGAGAAGTTGCATTGACCATTATTTTTATTATTATTATTACTATTATTATTATTATTATTATTATTATTATGATCATTATTATTAATGAACTCCAACTACTCACAAAAGTCATGTTTTCTAAAGGGAAGCTCTTTCCTCGTTAATGAGAGGGTAGAAAAAGACGCCCGTGATGGAAAGCGCTGGGAATCTGTTTATCTTTCGATTTCTACTAATCCTTTTTTTTACCTGCAGTTCTGTTCGCTTGTTTTAATGTGCATAAATTAAAACTGCTTCATACACCTTTACCGTCCTCAGTGAGTCCCTTCACAGGAGAATGGAGTCCTGCCCGCGAGGGTCCTGAGAAAAACAATGAAAACCCTGGGAGGGGGGAGGGGTTGGGGGGTCTCATTTATAAACTGTGCTTTAGTGTCACTCTGAATTTGTTTATGTATGTATTTATTTATTTATTTATTGTGAGTTTGAAGTGGAATTTGGCTCTACCCCTTCTTAATTTCTAAGGAAAATCAATACAGATAATTGATAAAAACATTAAATCACAGTAAGAACATGTAAAAATGACACTGAAGACATTTTTTTCAGCAAATTCACCTTTTGTGTATGTGTGCAGTTCTGAGCAAAAGTTCTGGCACCATCTGTTTTCCATTTCCTTTAGAGAACTTCACCTTCACCATGTGCCAGTTAAGATATGACAAAAATAACTGTACTGGTATTTATTCATTTATTTATTTGCTTACTTATTTCTTCATAGCCCCACCAAATATGTTGGCACATTTTCTCTGGTGGGATCAGTTCAGGCTTGGTCTGAATGCAGCAAGCCTGAACCTGTGCTGCCCTGCATGCCCTTGTTTGGAGTGTAGATTGTACACGTGCTCTGAACAGTGATGCGTTCTCCTCATCTGATACTCAGTGTTGACCCAAATCAGAAGACGATACCCCCCTCCCTTCATCCTGTAGACTAAAGGTACGAGTGTGTGAACAGTGCTGCTCATGTAGCTGCTATACACACATTTACACACTCGCGGGGACAAGCGGTGAGTATATATACAGATACAGATGTGTGTTTGTGTGATCAGTATACTGGCGGTACTGAATTACAGAGATGCGTCACAGGGCAGCATCCTATATATGGTTGCTTTGTGTCTCTCAACTGTACTAAAACATTGACAGTTATATTTCATATGGAAATGTAGCTGAATTTACGTTAATATTTTTGTTACAACATTATTGCATTATATTTGTCTTAATAATTTAGGTATTAATAATTTACAAAAATAATTTGTCTTAATAAAATTATATATTTCCATGAAAAAAGCCGAAAAAAAAATGCGGAGGATATCTGTGGTTTCCACCAATTTGCAGGGGGTTCCACAAACAATTATTTGTTCGTTTCTGAGAAAAAATCCACGAATGACTGAGGCTGCGAACTCTGAACTGTGACTTTGTGGGGGGTACATATGTTTGTGGGGGGAACAGATATGTTTGTTTATGTAACATTATAAATACAGTGTATTCAAAACTGTCTGGAGACTAGAAAGAACGACCCTTTAATTCTGAAAGCAGCTATATAGATCGTAATGACAAAGGTTTTGATATTATTCCCTATAGTTGTGTAAAGCTTGTCCAAACTTACAACAGAAGCTATGAAAGAACCTTTGTGGGCGGAGCCTGGAGAGTCCATTACTGATCCATTACTTTATGTGATCTGGATCCACACCTCCTGAGTCCAGAGAAGATCATTACTGTGTAATTACAGTGTGTGTACTCTCACTCAGCATGTGTCTGGCAGAGTTTGGATGATGAGCCTCCAGAAGGTGTGGGAGGGCTGAAGGACACCTTGCAGTGACGTCACGCGTGTCTGACATTGCTAACCACAGGAACTTCGCTCTCCATCACCCTTCAGCCTGATGGACCGAGTGTGTGAGGGTAATAGAGTCTCCATGATTGATCGGCTCCGGAGTGTGTGAGGAGTGTTTGTGAGGAGCTGGAAAAGTGCTGATGTTGTGATTCCAGGGCAGTTTAAACAGACAAAGTGGAGTCCATCACTGTTTACATCGACCTGATCTTCTCAGATCTTCCCTGAGAGAGGAAAATCCAGAATCAGATCTTCTCTGTTCTGTTCTGTTCAGAAGAAACAGGCTGGAGAGTTCTGGATTTTCCTTTCTCAGGTCAGAACAGTAATTTAAAGCTCCGAGATGGGTCAAGGTAAACAATAATTTACAGGTGTCATTAAAAAGCTGTAACAGATATAAATGTGTCTGAGGAGTTATCCGATTTTGGCTTTATTGCAGTTAAATAAAGAGTCGGTTCAGGTAAACATGAACCAAAGTTTACCAGTCTTCTCAGAGCTTTAAATATATATATATACATATATATATACATATATATATATATGTGTGTGTGTGTGTGTGTGTGTGTGTGTGTGTGTGTGTATTACCTTTCAGAACAGACCGTTTTGCATGTCACAAATAACTACATTTGCATAATCCAGCCCAGAGCAGTCTAACTCTGCCCCTGATGTTCTCAGAAGCATTTGCCTTCTTTTTAAGAAGCAGCCAATCAGAACAGAGCTCATCTGCATATATCAGTCTTAAAAGAACAACAAAAATGGTTGTTTGCGATACATGTAAAACCATCCAGCAGCATGAGTAAGCAATTTCCTCCGAAAGAAATAAAGTTTTCTGATTCTGATTCTGATAGTGGGGAAATAATACAAAACGTAGCATATGGGTGCTTTAAGCCTTCACTTCTTCTGCACATTGTGTCCAGCGCTGGGTTTAAGTGGCTTCACCCGAGGGCTGGAGTTTTGTGCTGGCCAAGCACTCGTCCAGGAGTGGCAGCGTTTCAGCGTTTCTCCAGACTGTTGGAGAAAAAGCCTCATGTGTAACATCCCTGAAGGGATTTCACCAGTTATTTTTGCCTGGACAGACCATAAACAGCTCTGAAATAGTGCACATAACAGTAAACAGTGAAAAATGTGTATAGAAATTCATTTAGAGGCGGTCGATGGTGTTGTGCTGTTAAATGTGATACTGGCCTGTGGAGGCTTCATTAGCGCGTGTGTTATTGATATCTGCTCAAATCAATACCGGCTTTACCTCCCCGTACAGAGTCGAATCACACACTCACCACCACCCGACTGCACTCTCCCCTCACAGCACTCACATCAGCAATGATGACTATAGTCAGAAATATTATCAGAAATATTACTAATGTGCCAACATGCTCCCGTCCACATTCAATTGGTTTAGACATTTCACCCACATAGTCCATTTTCCCACACTCAGTACACTATACACACTACACACACACACTATACACACACTGTATACACACTCAGTACACTATACACACTACACACACACACTATACACACACTGCATACACACTCAGTACACTATACACACTACACACACACACTATACACACACTGCATACACACTCAGTACACTACACACACTACACACACACATTATACACACACTGCATACACACTCAGTACACTACACACACACACTATACACACTTAGTACACTATACACATTATATACACACACTATAAACACTGCATATACACACACTATACACACACACACACATTGCATACACACCCAGTAAACTATACACACACTACACACACACACTATATACACTGCATACACACTCAGTACACTATACACACACACTATACACACTCAGTACACTATACACATGATACACACACACACACTATACACACTGCATACACACTCAGTACACTATACACACACACAATACACACACTGCATACACACTCAGTACACTATACACACACTGCACACAAACACTATACACACACTGCATACACAGTACACTATACACACACTGCATACACTCAGTACACTACACACACTACACACACACATACACACTATACACACACACTGCAGACACACTCAGTACACTATACACACACACTGTACACACTGCACACACTATACAC